>NJDC01007961.1:0-38882 GCA_002245475.1 Calephelis virginiensis | reverse complement strand
CTATCCCATTAAATAACTTAATTACTAAAGTTTTACTTCATTCTAATTTATATCTATGATATTGACAAGTTTCATTTTTAACTGTTTTTATTTTGTATTACCGACCGATGTCGTCCTGTCTTAACTATGAATATTGTTATTTACATGAATCTTCTCCGGGCAATTACTGACAAACTGAATAAAAATAATTAGCAAAAAATCCCAATTCAATCACATATGATGCAATGACTTAGGAAAAAATGGATTCACTTTTATTAAAAAGATAAAAATTTGTTTAATTTATGTTGAAAAAACCTTTTAACACAATTTTGTTTTATTCGCTTAGTTTTCGGTTTTTATAAAGAATGTCTTGGTAATGTTACTTTTTGTCAGTGTCGTGTTTCCTGCTATAGGTGTTATACTTGGCCTGCAGGATCTTATACTTAGCCGTAGATAGCGACGCGCCAGAAACATCCATGGTGACTTGATTAATGGTTTAATCTGTCTGGAGATCCACCTACTTCTTTTTATATTTTTCTATATTGGAAGGCAAACAAGCAGACAGATTTCTTGATGGTAAGAAATTCACGCCGCCATGAGACACTAAAAGTGCTAATGGTGCGTTCCCAAACTGAGGTCGGGATGTTAGGCCTCAACCAAAAGTAAGTTTACCGGCTGTTTTACCCTCTAAACCTGAACACGTCAACGGCAAGCACTGACATCGTGACTGCAGTAATAGGTAAGGCGGTGGTACCAATCCGGGCGAGTCACTGCAAAACTCTACTACATAGTCAGATGTCACGGTGTTAGAGACGTTTAGCCTATACTCACCATTTATGAGATGCCTGGCAGGAAGGCAGATGGTCTATTCTGAAAAAAAGCCCGGACCACCACGGGCAAAATGTCACTGAGACCGGATTATCGACTGTTATTGTAATATATCTTACTACATCATGTCGTCCACAATGCGATAAATAAAAAGAACTCTAACAAGTATTTTAACAAATGCATTAAGAAGGTATGCAATACAGATTGATTGTAGCCATTTTGTTCCATGATTCTAGTCAAAAGTTGGCGATTAAATCTTTGCTTCCGGCGCAACGATTAACTCTTCTTTCATAAAACTATTGAGGAACATTGTTTTCATTAAGCACCTATTATTCATAGTGACTGAAATATTAGAGTACGTTAGTTTACGTCATTTTTTACCGGCTCAAATAAAAGAAAGTACGACACCTATGTTTTTTATATATGTAGTCGATTTCTCTGTCATTCGTGAACTAGTTCAAATTTTTATTTGATAGAGCGCACTTCCGAGGTTCACTGATTTACACCAAATCTAAATCTAAACATGGAACTTCAGAGAAATCGAGGAAAATATTCGATCATTTGTGCAATTAAACGATGCTTTATTAAAATTAAAGATGGTTTTATCAGTTTCACTACTTTTAAATTATTTTATCGATCTGAAGTAGAATGTCCTAGAGAGTTTATTCTCACAATTTTATTTAAAACAAAAATCTGCCCGCGACTTCGTTTGCTCGTTGACTTTTCGTGGTAAAAGACTTTGGTAAGGAACTGAATATTTACTCGCAGTTATAGGTATTCTAAATATTGACCCGGGCTATGAGCCCAATTTGGTTAACTGTTAAGTAGTTTTAGTAAACTGACTAAAAAGTTGATACCCCGTTTAGGGTTCTGCACCTACAACACGTGACAGTATTTTTTTAAATATTTCTTATTCAAATTTTGTTTTGAGTAAATTCACCGTAAGCTTTTAATGTACTTTTTCTGTAATATTTTCATGGACTCCGAGCACAACAGGACGTGTTGGTCCGGGCTCCTTTGTAGAATAGACCATCTGCCTTCTTTGCCAGGCAGCTCGTAAAAGGCGAGCATAGGCTCACCGTTAGTAACACCGTGACATCTGACTAGGTGGTAAAGAAGTTTAGTAGCAACTCGCCCGGATTGGTACCACCGCCTTACCTATTCCTGCCGCCATAACGTCATGACGTGTTCCGGTTCGGTCCGGATCCCGGCCTCAGGTTGGCAACGCATCATTACCACCTTTGGTGTCTCTAGGCGGCGTGAATTTCTTAACATCAGGAAATCCGTTTGCTTGTTTACCTTCCAATATCATAAAAAAAAAACAAAGTTCCATTGGCAATGCAAAATTTAAGACCGTTTTTGTCCATTAAGAAATTTGCAATACGTACTAAAACAGCACTGTATTTAATACAAATAACAGACAGTTCAAACTCCGCCCGAAAATGGAAGACAGATATGCCAATCTAACAACAACAAAATAAAAACAAAAAAAAATCGTATTCATAAACAAATAATCCATTCCAGATTATTTACACTCCTATCATTTATCACCTCTGTAGCTCTCCGCTTGTTGGATATGATTTCTTGAGGTGCCGGTTTCGATCCCCGTGTCGGGTCGGGTCGGGAAACCAAAAAGAGTGTGTTTTATTTATTTTCTAATAAAAATAACGTTGCCTGGATTGGATATGTGTTTGCCACCTATCACACTGCATGTCTTAGTGACTTCTTTAGTGACTTTTCAGTGGTTGTGGGCGCCCTGGTTTTACCTTTACCTACTTTTTCGGGTCTGAAGATACTACAAACATTAACGGAGAATCTATTTGTGCCCTTTAATGTGTTAATGAAGGTGTGTCTACTATATTATAGATAATAGTAGCCAGATCAATAAACTACCATAATTTGTTTACTATCTACATCCTATTATTTTATATCCTTTTTTTTGATAGATACATTGGATATTGTATCTATCAAAGAAGAAAATAAATGAAAATTAGTTAAATTGGTTAGTGATAGCTGCTTTTACTTCTTGCTTTTGAACAGAACAAACATCTATTTGATTGTGAGCTAATGCTGTCTGAATGTATGTTAAACCTGTCATAACTTAGTGGTATAAGGTATTTGTGCTAGACTTGAATGCTCTATCATCATAAAAGTGTCACAAAACGTTACAAACGAGTATTTATGGGCAATTTTATAAATGAGCTGTCTGAGAATTTAAATCTATCCTGCGCAGATTTTTTACAAGCATTAAATGGCAAATACCATCTAGATACGTTAAGAAACGACACATCTTAAAAGTGATGTTTAACCAATACAGTATTAAATACTGACACATGAATAAAACTAATACTGAACTAATAATTTGTTCTCAAAGTTTTATGGACCTTAAAGTAAACTTACTTTATTGTGCTTTAGATTGGGTGAGGAGCTTTTTTATTTTGCATCAACCATACATTTCTAGCACAAGTAGGTGGCATTTTAATGTTCAAAAACAACCATGGCATTTGAGACACCATAAAAGTTGTAGCTACGTTTCTGGCCTATTATTTTAGTTTACCGGCTACTCTACTTACACAGAGTAAGTAGAGTAGCCGGTAAACTAAAATAACCTAAAATAACCGCCTTATGGCGGCAGGAGTAAGGTTACTCTCCATAGTCTGATTTTGTCATACGCCGCCTTGACACTTGTATGTACGTACATCTACGGTGAGGTATTGTAAACCTTACGGTAGTGTAGAATTAAAATAATCTTTATTTAAAACTGTTTGTAATAATTATGAAGCTTTTAATAAATACAAATAAGTGCTATGATTTAAGTATCAACGTTATTTAAGGCAATATGTTTCCTAATATAAATATTTCATTTCTATAAATATTTATAAAATGTTTACACACCACAACATGGTAAAATATGTTGGAATGCTTATATATTTTACTTATACATTATTCCGCAAATGAATAAATTTAATTTTAGCTCGTACTACCAAACTTACTTTCCGACTCAGTTTTTCCTGGTAGTTGCAACATAAGATTATTTTATTAAGTCTAATCCTACCAAAAACATAAATTTAAAAAAGGAGAGCCAAGTTCAATACAAAAATTATGCTTGGCTGTGAACTCCGCCGCAAATAGAATGGAGATCATAATGGGTGCCAAGTTCTATGCAAAATCCAAATATTTATAGGAACAAAATAACATTATGATCAAGTATGAAACTCTATTTCTTTGCTTTATTCGATACCTATAACAAATGCTGTTATTTCAAAATAAGAGATCTAATAGTAGGTTAGATTTAACTTGACCAGTTTACATTATATCAGTTATTTCATAACAATATTCAACATATATCATAAAAACGTAGTCCCTATTTCATAACATAACATTAAACATATGATGGTAATATTAGGTAGTCCGTTAATTAGCTTGACAGGTCGTCTTGTCAGTACGAAATTTGGCACACTCATAGTTTATGTGTTGGAGAAGTGCAGAACGCTAATATTTTTCAATAATAATGCTAAAGTGCATTAAATAGAAAAACAAAACATTACACATACTACGATGCATTTGACACACACAAACAAATACATACTTGTATTGATGATAACGATAAAAGATCACAGATCACAAACAATATTCATAAAGTTTGGAAACAAAGTAGTTGATTTTGATAAATCAAGATGGCGTTCCAAAAATATATTAAAATTTATTACGCTCGAGTTTCGACCAATGGGCGACCACCAGTACAAAAAAAAGTTAAATACTTTTTTGAGGTTCATAATTCATTCGTCATGATGATGACCCCATCGCATGCTAATGAATGATTTATCTAAAATTTAATTTGTATTTTTACTTGCATTGAAGTAGCTACTTTTTCTGTTTCTGTGCACGGTAAGCCATTACCTGATTATGAGTAAAATCGAACGTAAGTTATTGAATTAGAATATCGCATGATGAAAACTAATAATTGTTTCGTCACTGATCCATAAAATAACTATTTGACAGCTGCGGCACACGTGTTGCAATTTACATAAGCTTTAAATGAATTCTCTTGAATGTTACCCCATTTTGTTTGTATGCTTTTTGCCTTGAATATGTGTTTAATCAATATTTGTTGCCTCGCCTCGTTACTCGAGTGGCTAAAGTACACGCTTAACCACCACCAATCTCGAGGCTCGGATCCGATTCCCGACGGGGGCAGGCATTTTTTTATTAGAATTTAGATGTCTGCTTTTCCGGGTCTGGGTGTTTATTAAATTATTCTGTTATCTATTCAAGTATTTCTATGTATTCGAATAGTTGACTAACACCCATAACACAAGAATATAATTTGCTTACGTTGGGGTTAGATTCAATTTGTGTAACATGTCCAGAAATATTTATTTAAAAATTTGCATTTTATATTGCCTCCGTTATCACCTTTCTAAAAAAATCTAAGTTATAGGACAGCATATGAGCACATATCTCTCCTGATGGTAAAATATAGCCGTGAATTATAGATACCATATACGTAATAGGTGCATCGTTGTCTTCTGTAGGGTTACTCTCGAAGCTCGATTCATGCATATTGGAAGTTGGAATCGAATATGTCATTTTAGGTACTTTTGAACACAATACTGGCGAATTATTACCATTTAGTTAATAGTAAATAGTAAATTATTTTATCCTTTTCGTTGAATTTATTTGTAACTAAATGTTAATAATCCTCTAATTCTGTGTTCACAAGTACCTAAAGTGACATATACGATTCCAATTTCCAATTCGCATGATATCGAGATTCCAGAGTAACCCTACTGGTCGGGGTGCTAGAACTATTGTTCTAGTTTGCTTCTAAGCTACCCTATCCTCAGGACAAAAACATGACACTGTTATTATGGCGGCAGAAATAGGTAACATGGTGAATTCCTACCCACCTCATACTTACACTATCAGATGATGTATTGGAAGGCAAATAAGCAAACGGATTTCACGGTGGTAGGAAACACACGCTGCATGTCAATTACAAGGGTGTGATGGTGGATTTAGTGAATATGTATTTATATTTTTATAAATTACTAGCCGTTCGGCGAACTTCGTTCCACCCGATCAGTTAGTATGGGAAAAAATAAATTGTGGTTTTCCCTCGTTCTCTCGCAGTTGAACGGGATAAAATTTATCCATTGTTCGTCTCCTGGTTCAAAAATATGTCCCCGTCAATTTTCAGATAAATTGGTTAAATCGTCTCTGAATTATAAATATACTATATATAATATATAATACGACTTTCTTTTAAATATAGAGAGATTTTGTTGTTAATAAATAGAATTTGTGAACAAGTATTAGGTATGTAATGTCGTTCTGTGATTTATTGGTCCAGTGTTGGCATTAACTACGTAAGATCTTGGATTCGATTCTGTCTCAGGAAATGTAAATCTAATTTCCAATTTCTAACAAAAACAATTTTGCACAGGATTGGTTAAGTTTCCGCTTAATGATAGGTTTACCTATCACATTGGGGATCAAAGTAGTAATTATTATATTCGATTAATCGTTGGTACATTTGCCTACCTCTTAGTAGATACCAGAATCAAGAATAGCTATAGATTAGACACAGATACATCAATGGCATAAGCACGTTCTTAACTAGCTTCCCACTTGCGTATCAAATTTTTTTATAAATTGTAGCCTACATTTTATTCTAATGTAAAAACTATACTGCTGTGACGTTTCATCTAAATTCGTTTAGTAGTTTATGCAAAAAAAAAAACATTCATCTATTCCATAAACTTTCGCAGTTATAATGTTAGTAGTATTTGCTTAGATGATTAGTAGGTTAAATTAATTTTGTTGTTTGTCCATGTATATTTATTTATAAAAAAGAAGTATTACACTATGGCTGTTCGTCCGATTTAATGAAAAACATAATGGTGAATACAAATTAGGTTTATGGTGGTATTTTGGGAGGTTGTCACGTGTCTTGTAAGGCTTTATTAAATTACATGTGAGGGAAATTTTCAATAAACCCAGCCAACCTATAAATATTTGGTAAACACGATCAGCTTAAGAGCTTAAGCATGGTTCTGTAGATATTAATGTCAATTATATTGTGACAACGCTGGCATACCGTATAACCAGAAATTTTAAACAAATAATTTAAATTATATTTGAATTTTTTTTTTTTATAAATACTTACCTTATTATATCGAAATAAATTATAAAATATCCCTGGACTTATTACGCAAACTGAATGTAACCCCAATAATTGTGGGTGTTAGTCAAACATTCTAAAACATAGAAATACTTAACCAGAACAAATTCAATTAGCATCCAGACCCAAAAATGCCGCCACCTAAATAGGCATCATATTAATGTCTAACCCCGTCGAAAACTAACCCGAGCCTCGCGATAAGTCCGTGGAGTTCAGCGTGTACGCTAACCACTCGACCATCGAGGCGGTTAAAACACGCAGGTGGCTAGAACGCCGTATGATATTATATTGTTTTCAATTACTTATTATTTTTTCCAATAGATAGGTGTTATTATTAAATATGGCTTATAAAGGCATAAGATGGTAATGATGCGTTGCCAACCTGACACTAGAATGTTTCTTATACGTAAGTTGGCTTATCATTATTTTTTATTTATTTTTATGATATTGAAAGGTAAACAAGCAGACGGATTTCCTGGTGGTAAGAAACTCATGTCGCCTAGACATCAAGGTGGTAATGGTGCGTTGCCAACCTGAAGCCGAGATGTTAGGCCTTGAGGAAAAGTAAGCTGACCGTCTATCTTACCTTCCGAACCGGAACACGTCAATGACAAGCATTGACGTTATGGTGACAGGAATAGGTAAGGCTTAGTCTAGTTTGTAGAACCTAAGCTCAACAATGACAACAAGCATTGACATAGTAGTTAATGGTAGGTGTACGTTAGGAGATAGCACTAAACTCGTGAACTGTTTTAAAACTATAAAAAAACGCTCATCTGAAACGATCTAAAAGAAAATTATTTGGCAATTGGCATATATTCCTAAATAGGGCCATATGAAGACGGAAATACAATGACTGATAAAAACTGAAAACTTTAAGCATTTCACCACGGAACTCTAACGATTCTAAGCATAGGCCTCAAAGCGGTACAAGCTTTGAATAAATGCGTATTAAGGCAAATATTTTCCCAAGCTGTACTTGAAAGATGTAGATAAAACAATATCCGAGGAGATGAATAAAGTATATTACCATCTATCTTATATTACAATAGGTAATATAAATATTTAGTATTCAGTAGTGATAGAGTTTTTTATAAATACTAGTCTGTATATTCATAGCTATGCCTGTGCGACAATTATGATGTAATTAGACTTCGATAAAATTGCGACATAAATGTCAAATACTTTTGTATAAACTACTCTTATACTCGTACCTAAAATAATACAAACAGTCCGTTTTATTTATTAATATAGGCTAATTTATCCAAAGTGTAGTATAAACTTAAACCTTGAAGTCTTTTAGTTAATGTCTTATTTTATAATGATCCATGATTTAAGTTTACATCACAGTATTTATTGCGCCATAACAAAGACTGTAAAAAATATCTTCACACACGTATCCCAGAAGATGTAGGCAGAGGTGTGACCTGGGTATCCACAACTAGCCAAAGACACTAAATGTTATTGGTGGCAAACTTATTGTCGGTCGGGCATATATCCAATCCCGGTCGATGTTGTTTTTATAAGAAAATTTAAAAAAAACCTTTAACTTTTTGTTGCCCGACCTAGAAATCGAACCTAGGACATCAAGAATTCATATCCAACATCGGACCTCTTCGTAACAGATTCGACAAGAATTATAATGTCAACTTAAACCTGGGAGTACTTTAGCCTACGTTTATTTATAAGGTGAGATAGGTGTACAGTACTACTATTTAAATTATGCGCTTCGGCTTTACACTTTTTACTCTTTTAACACTTTATACTTTTATTTTTAAATTGGCTGACCTAATCTAAATTTAAGCGAAATGATTAATTATGTGTAATAACAAATCTATATGAATATCTTTAAAATACATTCGGATCTCCGAATCTTGACGAATATAGCCGAAGCGCATAATTTAAATAGTAGATACTGTACTTTAGAGTTGATGCTAAAATGTTTTTGTTAATTATTTTAATATGACAGCAGTTACTAAGTAATTGATTTAAAATACACTCATCACTACTAAAACAGACTAAAACAAAGTCGCTTTCTCAGTCCCTATGTCCCTTTGTATGCTTAAATCTTTAAAACCAAGCAACGGATTTTATGCGGTTTTTTGTAAATAGAAAAAGTAGGTTTATATGTGTATGTTTTATACCCGTGCGAAGCCAGGGCGGGTCGCTAGTAACTTATATAGGATATTAATTCAATTCGTCGTCTATAATTCGTAGGTACAATATTCGTTGCACTTGAGGTCAGTTAAAAACATTATAATAATTTTTGACAAGCACATACAGTAATACACTATCACAGATTATAAAAACACCTTACATAAAACTTTGCAAAAAAACACATCACACTAGCAGACGAGAGGTCGACCGCCGAATCCAACTCGGATGTTAAAGGGTATCTTCTTGTCCAAATTACCGCAGAGCCATATATGACATATTGAACTGAGACTTGGCCGTTAATTGTATTAAATAAGCTCAGAGTAAGAGTATTGTAGTCTTTGGTCAGAGTCGCTCAGCGTGCTATGGAAAGAGCTGTGCTCGGTGTTACTCTGCGAGATATGACGTAATTCGGTGATCCGCAAGAGAACGATAATAACCGACATAGTTTAGAGACTCAGCAAGCTGAAGTGGCCATGGGCAGGCCTCATTGCTCGCAGAACCGACAATCGTTAGGAAAGAATGATTCTCGAGTGGCAGTCTTGCAACGGAGGACGTAGTGTTGGACGACCTCCCACACGGTGGACTGATGATCTGGTGAAAGTTGCGGGGAATCGCTGGATACAAGCGGCTGGTGACCGTGACTTGTGGTGCTCTTTGGGGGAGGCCTATGTCCAGCAGTGGACGTCCTCCGGCTGATGATGATGAGACAATAGGCTTATCAAATTCCTAACATAAAAATAATTTAAAAAATTAAGATAAATATTTTTTTTTACAGAAATCATAAAATTAATATTTATTTTGCTATTGCTTAATTCATAAAATTTCTTAGATAGCAACAATAAGTTATTACATTACTTTGTAAACACAACATATAATCATAGACGAATTAATTAGAATTGTCTGGCAACTAATAACAGGCTTCGATTAAAGTCAACATTGAAAAATCAATTTTTCCCCTAAGACAGAGTAATTGCCGGTCAGTCTGGCACTCTGACGCAAATTGCGGATTGCACCTGGCTTCGAAGCCGGGTTATTTACATTATAAGCCAGAGATAATAAAATAAAACGATCAGGATAAAGATCTGCTGCATTGTGTGTTTTATTTGTGAATAATTATTTGTTTTTGAGTTCTTTTTATTGTTTGGAAATTAAAGTTATTGTACTTTAGTGTATACCTATTACTGAATTACTTACTTATTTACCATATTCATGCTATACTTTTATTATCCTACTACATAGATAACATAAATACATACATATCTTTACGCCAAGTCTCTTACGTGGTAGGCAGAGAGTATCGAGTACTAATCGAGTGCAAAATATTTGTTAGAATAGATGAATGTTTGTCACTATTTCAAAAATTTTCGCAAAAATCGGATTTAGATGAAATTTTACAGAAAATAGTTTATACAACAGAAGAACACATAGGCTACAATTCGTAATAAATATACTCTAGCACGCGAGCGAAGCAGCGAGTGGAATCTAGTAGATAATATTGTAATGGAAAAAGTGTGTTTGTTTGTCCTTTGTAGAGTGACGTATATTTTTTTGTAGAATACTGTTGCGTTTGTGTGAGGATATAGTTAGGAGGCTGGAAAGTGACACGCTGTTTTTTATCCTGATATTCAAACTTGAAGCGGACGAACTTTGATAGGCGGCTGTTGACGCGGGGAGCATCTAGTAATAGTGTAAATTAGTGCTTATGTTAGAATGTATGTTAAATTTTCAAATCAATTCGGCCAAGTTGCTCAATTTTTTTTTATGTAATAGGTCAGCGAACAAGTACACAGCTCTCCTGATGGTAAGAGACAATCGTAGCCTATTGGCACCAAAGACGTTATAATCGCCTCTCTGGTCTAGCGGTCCGATTCTTGACTTCTTGAGGTTCTGGGTTAGATCATCGGGTCGGGAAAAAAATAGGAAATGTATATTTTCAATTTTCTGAGATTGGATTGAACCTGTGCCCGGTTGGCGATAGGCTTGCTACCTATCACATTTTGGCATTTAGTATCTTCGTCTAGTCGTGGATAGTGGACCTGGTTGTGCCTCTGTCTACTTCTTCAGAGATATGGGCTTGAAAATACTTTATTACTGTCCAAAATTGACTTTGTAGTCACTTGTATCACTAATGCCACACCTTATTTTTATCATATTACATGTTTCACAAGTCCATAAAAACTCAATTATAATTTAGTAATTGAATTGCAAGAACAGTTCTTAAGACTAATATTACTAATTTCGCTATTGGCCATTAAGATATCGTGACCTTAAATTCAAAATAATGTAAAATGAACCTTACATACTTAAGTATAAGATCGAAAGTATGTTTAAGAGTTTAATCAGTATTTACGCGAAACCTGCGGTGTATCTTGTTTAGCGAGTGTACAACCGTCATCTTGTGGTTGCCCACCATTATCTCTTTTACCACATAACAGCGCTAATATCTTGTTAACGGAGACAATCTACCCGCAAGCTTTCTCGGCTACTACATTTTTATATTATCTGCATAATGATAGACTAAAGTATAATCACAGTGTGGGCGGTATACATGCCTTCTGTCTGGTGGATTTTCTTTTAGTATCTAGATTTAATCTAATTTTATTTTCTTTATGTGACAGGAGCGGTTTCGTGAAATTTTGTACGTTTATTTCTTTGAGTTCCTGGATAGTTTGTTAGCACAAAACGAACGAATTTTTGGCCAAAAACTTAACAAATACCATCCAGTAACCACCATATCTACCAAATATGGCTACAGTCGACTTTTTTATTTTTCCTAAACTCAAATTACTACTTGGTGATACCCGTTCTCAATCGGTAGAAGGCATAAAAGAAAATTCACGGCGAGAACTGAACTCAATTCCGGAAACAACGTTTAAAAAACGTTTTGATGGTTGGATTATTCGTTGGCGTAAATGTGTCGTTTCTGAAGGAGCACACTGTAAAAAAATAAATTTAGATGAGTAACAAACAGTTGGTGTATTGTTAAAATTTTCCCGGTACTTTCTTGATAGAGTAGTCAAAGTATGTCGTCAGTATTAAAAAACTTAGAAAAATAATATTATACCGTATTATAAGAGCTAGGCCACTCTACCGTATTATAAGAGCTAGGCCACTCTAAAACCATTTTTTTTGAAATATATTGAAACTTCTTTGCGTACATGCTAAAGGCGATAGCAAAATATGTACAACCAAAAAATGATGTTTGTAGAACGTGAAAAGATGTTATGTTATATTGAGAGTTTTAGAGATCCTGAGAAACTTTGTCTTAGCAACTGAAGCTTCAACGGCACTTATTTACGAAAATATTGTTAACCTTATTTAATGATATCCGTATTATATATTACGCACATATCTTCACGCCAAGTCCCTTACGGGATAGGCTGAAAGTATCGAGTGTCAGACCTCACGATCCTGTCAAGCTTCCTTCACATTCATTACCCTTTTCATACAAACACGCCGGTTTCGGAGACTCTTGATACCACCCTCGGTATCCGAATGATCTGATCGTGGAGTGTCAACCTTGGTCTACCCTACATCCATCCACGTTCGCATTGTATATCTTCTTTGTCAATCTTTCATCTGTCATGTTTTCCATATGACCGAACCAGCGGAGCATGCCCTTTTGCATTTTAACACCCACACTTTCTGTCAATCCCACTTTTCCTCACTGTTATGAATGTATTAAATATGTATTAGTTTTCAACGCTTTATCTAAATAAATTAAGCTTTCACTGAAAACATGTTTCAAGCAGTTTTAAAAAGTTGCTCATTTCGAAAAGATTCGTTCTCAGAAATTTTTCAAGACCAAAATCATTTTAATGAGTTAATATTTAATTACGAAAATAGTTAGTCTATTTTTAAAGAAATCTCATTTTTGTAGTTAGAAGTAAAGTATCTTCACACCCATATCCCTGAAGAGGTAGGCAGAGGCACAACTAGGGCACCCACGACTAGCCGAAGATACTAAGTCCCACAATGTGATAGGTGGCAAGCCCATCGTCATCCGGGCACAAATCCTATCCCGAGCAATATTTTTTATTAGAAAATTAGAAAAACCCAATTTTCGTATTGTTGCCCGACCCGGGATTCGAACCCGGGACCTCATGCAGTCAAGTCCAACAACTGAACCGCTAGACCACACAGGCGATTTTCGTAGTTGTTGATGTTATAGTTGTTGTAGGTTATTGTTGACATCGTTTCAATGAATTATTATAATTGTGTCTAATTTCAACAATTTCTATGGTAACCTTTATTAAATAAATATGATACTAACATAATCAATTTTATGATCAAATTGTACATGTAACTTTATTACTGACAATATGTATAATTCAAAAAATCGATACCTTCAGATATTCAAATGCCAATACGGCGGGAAATGAGGTTGTACAGGGTAAATTAGTAAATTTGCCATCTAATCAGTGGCGTGCACCCCATACAGGCATTTAGGTACTGCTTACCTAGATTGCGGGTACACTATGATTTTAAATACGAATTAGATAATTAATTAATGAATTAATTTTAATTAAACTTACGTTGACATAACCTAAGACGATTAATATAAACGCCATCTGTGAAGCATTTAAATAACTGTTTTGTGGCGCTCACACTGTTAGTGCAACCGTGGGGAAAGGCACTAATAAGCTGTGCATCAATTTTATTTATGTGCGTGTAATTTTACATGTCATATAAATTAAACATATTATGGTTGATGAGTAAGTGAATTCGCGCACACAAAGGATTTTTATTTGTGTGTCACTTGAAAAATGCAGTACTTGTTACTCTATATATAATAGACATAATTGCTATTTAATAGTTTTTACTGGAACTAGCGACTTTTCAATTAGTTTTAGCGGCAAAAAATGTTTTTTTTTTGACTATAACATTTTTTATGGATGTTTACAATTTCATCCAAAAAATCACCAAAAATCCTTGTTTCCCCGTGTTATTTAGGGCTCCTTTGCAGAATAGACTATCTGCTTTCCTTCCAGGCAGCTCGTAAAAGGCGAGCACAGGCTTGCCGTCACTTGCACCGTGACATCCTACTAGGTGGTACCACCGCCTTACCTGTTCCTGCCATAACGTCCCATGTTGACGTGTTTCGGTTCGGAAGGTAAGGTAGCCGGTAAACTTACTTTTGCTCGATGCCTAAAATTATCGTCTTTGGTGTCTCTAGCCAGCGTGAATTTCTTACCATTAGGAAATCCGACTGCTTTTTTGCCTTCCATTATCATAAAAAAAAATTAAAAAAAAGTATTAGATGCGCTATTGAAATAGTCACACTAATGACATTGGGATCGATTACAGCGACCGGGATTAAACGAGTTCGCAATTTATTCTACCGCTGTTAGACTTAAGAATCAAAAATCAAACTAATTATTGTTTGTAACTATTTTCTATGCTTTGTTTAGACTTTGTTTACTGAATATCAGTTTCAATGTGTTTTATCTGTTTTAATTAGAATACTTGAATTACTTTTGAAAGTGCAAATACAAAAACAAAATACATTTATTTTCCCCCAAAAATACAAATACTCAAAACGATATTTTTCCTTACAATTACTTATTAGCTAGAATCAACACAAATTTAAAACATCCTTTCTAAATTACACCTGTATTTTAACATAAAATTTATTTTGTCATTTTCACCCGAACGCACGATGTATTTTTTTAATTTATTTTAACCCGCTATTGCATTAAAATAGATGTAAAATAAAAAAAAATTCTTTACGCCCATATCTTGAAAGAGGTAGGCAGAGGCACAACCAGGTCACACACGACTAGACGAAGATACTAAGTCCCACAATGTGATAGATGGCAAGATTATCGCCAACCGGGCACAAATCCAATCCCGGGCAATGTTATTTTTATCAATCGCCAACTTAGATTATTCATGATGGTCATACAAAAACTTTTCATGTCTATTTTAATTTTTTGGAGTAAAGGTACGACGCCAAATTAAACAAGAGTTGGTAAGTGTTGTAGTTTGAATTTCTTTGCCTTCTTGACTGGGATCTCTGTGCACGACCCTGCATCTAATGTATACCTCATTTCATGAATAAACGTATTTGTATTGTATTTGACATTACGAATTACCTTGTTTACATAGACTCGTCTACATTTGTGAATTACTCATCTACTCGTCTACTAATTCACGTCTGGCTAGAATTAAATACTGGGATAAATTTTTATTTTAGTCTGAGTAAATATGTAACATAAGGTTATTTGACATAGGAAGCATTGATAAAAGAAAGCGTTACATTGCGGAAATCCATACTTAAATGCAGTAAAAAAAATATTTAAAATGCAATTTTCCGGCAATAAGAAGAAAATTTTGTTTTGTTTTGATTATTTTAATATGAGCAAATATCTAACATAGGGTTGGTCAACTGTATTAGAAGCATTGATAGAAAAAAGCATCACTTTGCGGAAATCCATACTAAAATCCTAATAAAATTATTCAATTTGTAATTTTCTGCAAAAAAAAAGAAAATTCGAAAAAAAAAGAAGGATTTATATATATTCGATTAATAATCATTTTATTCACTTGCTCATCGCATCATGGGTTAACTGACGAATCAATTTTCCTAATTATATTTTTTGTGTGTTTCTTATTTTCAAGAAAAAAATCCAAGAAGAACCAGAAAAACGTCTGTCGCGTTAACTCGTGCGTCATAATAAAACGAATTAACTATAATCTTATACAAATACAACAAATGTATTTACTAAACACATTTTATTTGTTAAGCAAACAAACAGCTAAGGCAGACAGGTCCATCACTATTGGCCTATACATCCTATACATTACTTGTATACCTTATATAATTATACAATAATATATACACCTAATCCAAAATTATAGAGAGATTACGCATGTGTATGCCAAAAGTGATTGATGTTTATTTTTATTATACCTTAAGCTTTATAGTAATGGGGCTTTAAAGTCATCTGTGCTTAAAATTTATTAACGCCTACGAACTCGAGACAACTAAAATTTACCGTTAGCGTAGTTGAAATTTATCCTAACAATGACAAATTATCATTAGATTGAGTTATTAGGGTAATAAAACCCAGTTGAAAAAGGACATCAATTTTATCTCATTGGTCTACGGTTGCGAATAAAATATTGATAGCCCATAGCAAGTCACTTGATGGGAGTCTCGTAAATAGTGGATTTTCTAGTTATAAATTTGGTTATCAAACAGTTCATGGGTGGTGAGACCAGTCTTAAAGTTGCGGGTTATAAATAATCACACATTTATCACACTTTCAAGCTAAAAACTATCGTATAACATTGTAATAAGTTATATTTTATTTACCACAAAATGCTATGTTATTAGACATGGTTTGACACTGTCGACAATATTTAAAGATTAACCTCTTAAAATTAATATTCTTATTGAAATGAGGAATAATGAAAATATATTGTTATTGCTGAAATTATTGTCAGATAACAAGTTTATTTATTATAATATTTAATATTTATTAAATTAATAAGATTTGTATTGATATATCGATTTTGATTTTCTTATATTTTCTTTTCATAAAAACATATTAAAAGTTGTAATATGTTTAGACGAAAATAAAAAGAACATAACTCTTCGCCACCCAATACGAAATAAATTCAGTAATATTATGACACGAAAAAGCTACTTTATTTAAATCGATACTTACATCAGTCATATACATACGAAATCCCGTTATGGAATTCTTTTTTTTTATGATATTGGAAGGCAAACAAGCAGACGCATTTCCTAATGGTAAGAAATTCACTCCACCTAGAGACACCAAAGGTGGTAATGGTGCATTGCCAACCTGAGGCCGGGATGTTAGGCCTCGAGCAAAAGTAAGTTTACCGGCTACCTTATCCTTCGAACCGGAACACTTTATGGCGGTGTTCTTCGAACTTCGAACTTCGAACCGGAATACCTTGGGGTTAGGCTGAACTAGTTTAGTCTAGACTATACCAGTTCATCTGATTGTGTATAGGATGAACTTGTTTAGCCTAGGCAAAACTATATATAACAGGCCCAGATTCCAGTGAGTTTGCTGGGTTTTAAATTACTACACAATTTTTCCGTTTGGAATCATTTCGCATAAACTGGGCGGAAATTACTATCTAACATTGCCCCTATGATCCAGCGGTTTGGTGTATGTTTTAAATTCAGGAGATCCAGGGTTCTATCTTTAGGTCGGGAAACAGAAAATGAAAATTTTGAATTTTGAATTGGATATGTGCTCCTATCGGGCACGGGATAGGCTTGCTATCACATTGTAGGATTAGTGTCTTGGGATAGTCGTAGGTGGCCTGGTTGGAACTCTGCCTACTACTACGGAGATACGGGCTTCGGGCCTGTTACGGAAACTCTTGACACCATCCTCGGATAATTTTCAAGCGACTTTATCGTAGAATATCTACCTTGGTACCTACATCCATCCACATTCGCCTTGTATATCTGCTTTATCAATTTTTCATCTGTCTTTGTCACTCTTTCCACTAGACCGAACCAGCAGAGCATGCTATTTCTCATTTTAAGACCAATACTTTCTTTCGATCCCATTCTTTCTCGGATCTCACTATTACGAATGCGAAATTATGTAACTTAGTAACTAATAATACTTTTTCAACCTATTACACAAATGTCAACAAGTATTGCGAGTATATTAAACTGCTAGTTTTCATTTAGTGGGCATTCAAGTGAGTTCACAGGGTGTCATAAAGAATATGAGAGCAAATAAGTTTGCTTTATTCAATTGCTTGTTTACTACTTAGTAGTCATTGTATTCTTACAATATGGGTACGTGATAACCCCAACGTCCGCAAGTTATTAAAATTTTGTACTTTTAAAGAGTTTTTTAGACCAGTTCAGAGTTTCAGTAATTGAAAAACATGAATGCTCAAAGTAATCAAATGTATATCAGATAAAATTAAAAATATTGGTTCAACGTGTTGTGCTGACTATCATGGCATGACGAATAATGTAGGGTAAGCAGAACATCATTCGAGACAAAACTAATAAGTTGGTATACGTATAAAAGTTATTAAGATTCAAGTCCTTCCACAGAAATTCAATATAATAATTAAGCATAGTAAAACTGCAAGAAACCGGCACAAACTATTTCATTAAGACTATGTTTACAAGTTTTTTTCAAAGATAGCAAATGATTCCGAAATGGTCCCATATAAATTTTGACATTCTACTAGTAGTTTATGAGTTATGCTTAAAACTACGTAGTAGTCATTTGTAAACTTTCAATTTATATAATACATTTTTCGTATATATTAACGACCTTATTAATAATAAAGCCGTCAAGACAAGTAAAAAAATATGCATTATTAAATTGGATTACGAACTACTTCGGAATTATGACCTATCTATGAACCATCAGAATTGGAAAATTTGGAGTAATCAAGTAACAAACAAAAAACATAATTCAGAAAACATACAGTCGAAATGAGAACCTCATCTTTTTAGAAGTCGGTTTAAACTTCTAGTAATTTATGTCACTGAATAAAAGTTTTAATAAAACCCAGATTTAAAGTAAAGTTAAAGCCTGACTCAAATTCAATGAATTATATTGAAAGCTATAACACAATATAATGTGACGCCACAGCAGACTGCGGTGGCATGACAAATAGTCCAAAGCAAGCAGAACATTACTCTCCGCGATCCAATACAAAATAAGTCCCTATTATTATCCTGACACCAAAGAGCTACTTGATTCGGGTCTTAATAACTAATAATGGTGTTCCATCCGACTGGGCCAGCATTCGCGTAGCTGTCACACGTACGAGCTCACGATATTCATAAGCAGAATCATCAAAGGCGTACGATACGTTCGCTGACTCTGAAATATTGCGGGTGGAATCGTCGCGACAGTGCCCGCCGTTTTATTTATAACGTGCGAACATTTCGTTTGATAGAACGAATTAAAATAGCTGACGTCGTTGTAGCGATACAAATGGATGTATCGATTTATCTGTCGTGTCGATGTTTTACAATCCAATTGCGGAGGATATTTTTATTTCCAGCTTTAAGGATTTCAAATTCTAAACGATTGTTTAGTTCAATTGGGTTCTTGGATTTGATGGTTTTATTTGTCTTTTTGTAACATCTATTTCATAACATTATTTTGGTTTTTTTATGATATTGGAAGGCAAACAAGCAGACGGATTTCCTGAGAAATTCACGTCGCCTAGAGACACCAAATTTACCGGCTACCTTACCCTCCAAACCGGAACACGTCATGACGTTATGGCGGCAGGAATAGGTAAGGCGGTGGTACCAATCCGGGTGAGTCGCTGCGAAACTCTACCACCTAGTTGGATGTCACGGTGTTAGTGACGGTAAGCCTGTGCTCGCCTTTTACGAGCTGCCTGGCAGGAAGGCAGATGGTCTGTTCTGCAAAGGAGCCCGGAGTCCGGACCAATACAGGGTCATATAGATAGACTATCAAGCAAGTAGATTATTTTGTAGCAAAATAGCATCATCTATAAATAAAAGCAATGTGAAGTGAAACTTAACAAAATGTTTCAAATTATTAAGTGCAGTTGTTTTCAGTTAAAAAAGGAATTCGGGTCCTCAGATTTGACTCTTGTTTTATATCACTTCAATATATTGTTTTAATTGTAATAAAGATATTTTAAAGGAAAGTAAAAGCATCACTTTTAAAAAATGGACTTGTAAGTGAAAATTAGTAAGTTGTGTTCATTGAATATTTTTCTTTAAAGCTTTCAGGGACTGAAATTGTCAAGAATTGTTGTTTACAGTTCAATTGGGTTTTTAGATTTGTCATTTTATTTTGTTTTGTAACCAAACAACCCAGAACATATTATATTCTCTGAGGATAAAATATAAGTGTCTATTATAAAGTATCTTCACGCCCACATCCCCATAATTCATCCATTATAAAAAAGTGAAAACTAATTGTTCTTTTTTTTAAATTTTATTTTAAGATTTAAAAAAAGTATCTTCACGCCTATATCCTCGAAGGGGTAAGCAGAGGCACAACCAGGGCACCCACGACTAGCCGAAGATACTAAGTCCCATAATGTGATAGGTGGCAAGCCTATCGGCAACCGGGCACATTTCCATTCTCGAGCAACATTTTTATTTATTAGAAAATTGGAAAAAAACAATTTTCTTTTTTGTTGCCCGATCTGAGATTCAAACCCGGGACCTCATGCAGTCAAGTCCAACTACTGAACCGCTAGACCACAGAGGTGACTTTTAAATTTTCGTATTTTTAAGACTAAAGAACTACTTACAATTGAATCTGTTTCTTAGATTTTCTGTTTTTTTATTTAATTTTTTTGTAATGACCCATTCGTATTATTTCGTATTGTATTTACGTATATATTACTCAATTTATGGTATAAAAATATATAAAAAGTTTCTTCACGCCCCTATTTACTAAGGAGTGGCAGAGGCACAACCAGGGCACCCAAGACTAGCCGAAGACGCTAAGAACTAACCCACAGTGTGATAGGTGGCAAGCCTATCGCCAACTGGGCACATATATTCAATCCCGGGCAATGTTATTTTTATTGGAATATTAAAAATATACATTTTCCAATTTTTTTGTTGCCCGACCTGAGGATCGAACCCGGGGCCTTAAGAAGTCAAGCTCGCTAGACCACAGAGTTGTATATGTATAATATATTTGAATGTAAGGATAAGCTTCGCAAGGCTGTATGGAATTAGGCTCCTCATTGCGCTAAATGTTTACCCTCACCCATAAGTACAGACTACCATCTAATGCGTGGGATTAAATTGTACTTAATTACAATGATTTACAGATAACCTACCCACTTATGGCAGTATTCCAATTTAACACGTACCGTGTCCAAGTTTAAGGGTAGAGGAGTTGAATTTGCACCAGATGTTTGTCATATTTTTAAATTTAACCTCAAAACCAGATCAAACTGAAATTTAGACGAACTATTAACTGTTATAATGTAGACATCTCAAAAGTAAAACTACTAAATATTTTTAGTTAGCACGTGGTCGCTTCGCTTCGCTTTCCTTCGTTTTCCTTTTCTTGTCGTCATAGCGTCAGAGCTCGTCATTGTCGTGTTTCTGTTCTGTAGGGTGGGGAAGTCGGTAGGCACATATAAAATGCAACATCTCGGTTTTAAGATAGCTTAGCAACAGGAATATATTATATAGTGTCTATAGGCTAAACGTGTCTCCAACATCATGTTCGTAATACGTGGCCTAAAATCTAGCCCTAACAAGCAACTTCAATATATGTAAAATCAATAGGTAACAACTGTGTCTTTCCATCAATAGCAAGTCAATAATAACGCCTTAAAACATTCAAGGTTCACATTCCAGGATCAGATCGCTCGGGTATTATCCGTTGGTGGTGTCAAGAGTCTACAGAATCGGCGTGTTTGTTTGAAAAGTGATCGTGAGGTTTGACACTCGATACTCTCTGCCTACCTCCTAAGGGACTTGGCGTGAAGATATGTTTGTATGTAAATATGTAAAAAAATCAACGGGTTGCCCTCTGGGAGTACCAGCAGAAGTGAAAACTTGGGTATTGATGTTAGGCATTTTTTTTTTGGAATGGTTATGGAATATTTTTTGGCACCAACGAATTAGTATAAAAGTGTTATTATATATGCAATACAATATTAATTTATTGTGCTATCGTACACAAACATATGAACTTTGTTCAATTTCCATATATCAAACACTTTACATGCACGAATTTTACAAGTACAAAGACGGTTGAGCTTTCAGCAGTCAGCATCCATTGATGCGCGTAGCATGCTGTAACACAAACACACTTTCGCGGAAGCACTTTCTCGCTGCCTAAGCGAAACAGCAGATGTAAGCATACATTTTCGCAGCGCGGTAGGAAGAGAGTTCTTCCTCTCCTACGCCAAACCGTCGGTCTACTCTCCCTCTGTCTAACGAATTTTCGGGCAGACTATGTGTCATAAAAAAAACATTTTAAAGTGAAAACTTCTTTAGCGGCGTTGCGCGTTTTTTTTGGAATGGGTAAAAACTTCTAAACTCGCGTCAGGACAGGTGACCTGATCGAAAATTCGTAAGATGGGTCGAGAGTAAACAGCCGGCGCGGCGTAGGAGAGGAAGTATTTCCCTTTCTTTCTACAGAGCCTGCGCTTGCTGTTTCCTTTAGACGGCGCAGGGCGCTTGCGCGAATGTTCGTATTGTCAAGTTTGTGTACGATAGCGCAATAAATGAATATTGTATTCTACCACATAAATGATAGTACAGATACTGATACTGATAATTAAAGTAATTCATGTAAAATTATTCCCTAACCATTCCAAAATATCAATAATGCACAATGTTAATATTCAAGTTTTTACTTCTGCCGGCACTCCCGGAGTGCAACTCGTCGTTTTTTTATTTATCACTTAAAATGCACAACGTCGCTAAAGAAATTTTCACTTCAAATAATCTAGAAATTCCTTATTAAAGTCTTAAGATGTAGGTACGTTCAGCAGTGATATCGTTCAGAACTGAAATATACAATTCCTTTAACTTGATAACGTTACATATTCATTAGGATTGATCAATCAATCAAGGGGTCCCTTGTTCTAATGTTTTTGTTCGGAATCACAAAAGATCCGCTACAAAGCTTCCACTTGAAACAAAGGACGAACTCTCACCTTACACTCGTTTACTCCTTTTGTATGCATTTTAAGGTAATATAAAATTAGGTCGTCGATGTATATTTTTGTTTTTTAATGAGGCTTGAAGGCTGCAGACAGATGGATGTCCAGTTGGTGCGAAACACATGTCCAAATCGTTTTATTAATAAGTAACTACAACTAAAGTACGCCATGGTTTAAGTTTAAATATAATGTAATACAAACTATTATGCAAACTCAAACTTTGGAATAATTCAGTGTTGGTTTTTTATTAAAACGGTAGTCTATATTTTTCCCATAGTGTTCTGGGTCTACTGTGTAGAAAAAATCATCTACCTTCTGGACTGAAAATACCACTGGTGACAATGCTGTTCAGAAACTTGCCGGGGTAAGGTTTCAACACTTCCCCTAGTCTTGCTCCCATGACGACAGTGTTTGGCACTGTCGTGTTCCGATCCTTTTTACCATTTCAATACCTGGTAAAATTTAATTGAAATGTAACAGTAAGCCCTAAATCCACCCGCAATTGGAGAAGTTTCCTCAAAACAAATATACGAAACTTTAAAGTCCGACGTAGAAATCATATTTAAAGTTCATGTATTAGCAAAATTAATTTCAACCATTATAACTCCCGAACAGATGCAGTGATTTTTTTGTGGGGTGTGAAAGTGGCGAGATTAACCGAATTTTTTACTTTCAAAAGGGAAATTAATGCTTGTGACGGGGGTCTTTTAAATTTTAAATTTAATTAACTTTGAAGCTACTTATCATTGTCAATATTTATCATAGTTTTCTAATTTAAAAGCTTGTCGAATTCCTCGCTTTGAATGTAATAAAAAGTACCTACCCATAAAAAGCCATACAAAACAACAACTTCTTTCCCTTAGCACTTATGATTTAAGTCTATATCACAGAGCCTTAACCTATGACAAATATGCAAAATAGCAATTCAGGTTAGCGAAATGAACTATCACAATTAATTACCACATCCAACATGCATGACAATCTAATAGCAGAGATCTAGCCGCGACCTGGTTTCCGCTTTCTCTTGCACGACCTTCCCTGCAATGACCTAGGCCACGAAATCAGCGAATGGCATAATTTATTTTTAATTGGTGACACAATACTTTAACCATCTTATTAATAAAAATCATTTACGCTAAGTACTTTCTGAGGTTACACTGCACTAGTTACTCTCCGAGTAATCGAGTATGATCTTCGCATTAAAAACTTTATTAATAAACGTGGTGTAACTCTAAAACAACTATACATTTCTTACACCGGCGTTAATGCGTATCTTATGGCCACACACTTATGTTGTAAGCAAAAAGAGTGTGTTGGAGAGTACTGAATGAGCTAACATCTACGAAATATGACATAAATGACACCGCCAATTTTACAATTTACGTATTGTCCTTTGGATTGGCGGGAACGTTTGAATAAGAAAGACCCTCTTTTTAAGGTGAACTTTCCAATCTCAACAATTAAAGATGTAAAATCTGGAAAAAACTTAAGAACTTAATTGCTTAACTGATAAGCGCATTATACATCATTATTACACAGATAAAGTTAAGTAAATGTTATAATTTTATACTTATTTATGAACATGTGTCAATAAAATTAGTTGACAGGAATAGCTGAAGATTACCTAGTTTTATGTAGGCCATTCATTGTTTGTACAGTTTTATTAAAAAAAAAACCAAGGATATGCTTAGGACGATAAAAGTAATCATAATAGTAGAGGCAAGAGGCCCAGAGCCAAAAATACTAGCTTTGAAAATACGAAATATACAATGTGACTTTAGAAAAAAAAACTGGTCTAGTACGTGAAATGTAGGTTTAAAACTTCATAAAAGTGGTGTTACCATATAATAACAATATCTTTTTTAGGAGGGACTAACGCGTATGTTATAGTAACACAAAACATATTTTCGTCCCATTTGGCGGGAACGTTTAAAATTACTAGCGCGCTTTTTTAGGATTTCCTCTAAATGAAAATGAAAGAAGTAAAATATACAAAAAAAACTGAACAACTAAATTGTTTTAGTGATAAGTACATAACAGTACAGATAGTACGTAAAGATGATAAACTTCAAAACTTCAAACATGATAAACTATAAAACCAAAACAGTTTAAGACAAAAGTAAGAAGTTGAGATTCTCGACGTTTTGTGTAGGTTATTAAATACAAAGTTTTGTTTGATAAATGAAGACGATAATTAGCACAAGAGAAAGGGCATGGTACCGGGTAAGGGCGAAGATTTATTAAAGACAAGCTATGATACCATAAATAAAAGTTTGGTATATTTTTAAAATAGCTGTGAATAGTGGTACCTGTTATGACAAAAATAAACATTGGCTTTCACGTCTAAAAATAAAACTAGTATGAGTATCATAGGGAAATTAAGGAGTTAAACAAAATTACTTTAGAAATAAAACTGGTCTAAAACAAAGAAAAAAACTAAAGGATTAAATTATGCATTTGACAAATTATAAATAAGGGAACATTTTATATTTTCTGTTTATTTAGCTATTAATTTATCTAAAACAGCAATTTCATAATTTGGGCTAAATAGAAGAAATTTTCTGACGGAAGAGGCAGTATGGCAATAGGTCTTAGCGTGTCTCAAAAGGAAACATAGATTTAAAAAAACTTTTTAGTTACAATATATTTTTTATTTTAGCGTATAAACTTAACTTCCTAGTCTTTAAAGCTTTTCAAACTTAACATTAAATAACGCAATTAAGAATCGCAAGTTAAGTTATATCACGATTTTTGATGGAATGCAATTAGCTATTTTCTGAAATATTAACTAAATGTCAAGATAGTCGATCCTTAATCTGTCATTAAACCATGTAGGGGCATGGACTATCTTTATGTCAGAGATCAGCTTCGAAATAGTTTACTACATCTCTACTCCATCTTTATTAATAGTGAATTTATGTAATGTCAAGTTTAACCATAGAGTAAAGTTTCACTCGCCCTAATCTACGTTTATTAATAAGAATGGTAAACGGTTTAGTCGTGAGTTTACATATGGCAAAAGTATTTATTTCGAATGATCTCATATCTTAATTATACATATTGTCGAGTCTTTTAGAAAATGATGAATAAGCAATTTGTACTATATTTTATACAGAAACAATAATTTAGACCCATATGTTTGATATGTATTTGGCCGTTTCTTGCTGAAAATCATAAATATGCAATTCTTATAAAATTGTGTAAAAATACAAAAACATACGACCTGAAAATGCAAAAACTGACAATATTTTTAATGTTTCATCGTCTAAAGTAAACAAATACTCGTACTTCAATACAAGGCCCATACGGAGTAAGCAGAAAGTATCATATTTGATTTCCTACCTAGTTTTCTCCATATTATAACGTTTTTCATACAAACATGTCGGTTTTGGCAGACTCAAGAGTCTGCCAAAACCCAAGCAATACCCTCGGATGAAATCCAAGTAATGTAATTACGGAATATCAACTTAGGTTTCACGCATCCACATGCGCACCAATGCGATCCAACTGAGCATGCCCTTTATTTGCCAATATTTTCTTTCCCTCCCCCCTCTCTGAACTCACTGTTGTATGAGTGTTATATATATCACTAGCGTCCCTCCCCGGCTTCACACCGGTATTTAACATAAGTATAAACCTTCCTCTTTAATCATTTTATGTATTAAAAAACACCGCATCAAAATCCAATGCGTATTTTGAAAAATTTAAGCATACAAAGGGACATAGGGACAGAGAATGCGAATTCGTGTTATACTATGTAGTGCTATAATATCCGTATCACTCTCATTTTATGTTTTTATTGTTTCATTAAATTTTAGTAAACCAAAAAATCTCATGGCTTTCCTTTGATAATAAGTAAATTACTTCCATATTATTAAAATCTAAGTACAGAAGCATCTGAAACATATTGTTTGGATGTTCTTAGGATGTTCTTAGTCAAAACGATTTAAGGCTAACATCGTACCATAAGTGTGGCTTTTTTTAGCATATTTTGGGCTAGTCCAGTGATTCCTGTCGTGCAACACTACCAGGCACCAGCTGCTCTATACTCGGGACCGGAACATGACAGTTATTGTAGCTACAGTAACGAGTGAGGCGACAGAGCCCTTCCAGTCATGTTGCTGCATACTACTCTACCATCAGTTATCTGCTCACCTTTTATGAGCTGCCTGGCTAGTAGGCAATTAGTCTATTTAGCACAGGAAATCCGGACTAACACTGGGTAAAATCTTCGGTAAACCGGTTTCACTTCTTTTGTAATGGCAACTTTGTGATCTCGTAAAATAGTTTTATTTTCATTCAAAATAATATATACAACTTATAATGGAATGAATTCATTGGACATTTTTATTGGACCGACCCATGGAACCACATTTTAAATACCTTTTCTAATTTGTATATGTAGCATGCCTCTTTCGGCTTTGTACTTTAAATCATTCCGGCAAATAAAAGCCACCGATAAATGAGTTAAATTAGCAAATCGCTAATTTAGGAGCTCAACAGGAGGTCGTGAGTCTAACTTAATTGGACCCCGGCCGGGTGACACGGAAAGGAGATGCATCGGTTCGCTGTATGGAACGCATAAATTTTGAGACGAGATTCAAACCTGGCACTTTTTGACTAGACATAATAACTATGAGGAATTGATATCTAATACTCGTATTACTTTGCGAACAAAATGATAATTTAGACTGAATGCTTTCTTTAAAAGTATGAACTTGTACTTAACATAGACGTAGCGAGGTGAGGGCAGAGGGGGCCAACTGCCCTTCTCTAGGCGAGCGACATAGTACTGCAATTCTCTGAGTGACTGAAAATCGTTAAAAAAAGCTCTCTATGTGAAGTGTGAATATTTTTTTTCCAAAAATAAGGTAAAATGAAAAAAGAAAAATTAAAAACATATATTTAAAAACGGTTAAATATTTTTCAAGTATTTCTGGATATTATATTATTAATTCATCTCGACTAGGTACTTATGTGATATACTCATACGACTAAACAATTCTTAAAATAAAATAGTCTAGAATGTTCTCTGTCTGCAGAATCCTAGCTACGCGTCTGGCAATTAACCGACGCTATGAAAATGAAATGAAAAGTCGACATAGATACAAAGGCCTTAAAAAGATAAAATACAATTTGATGCGTGTGTTAGTACATGTAAACATGTATCTGTATGTAGATAGTCTACATCAACCGAGTATTTTTTTTTTGTCATTGTTACTTGCACTGGCACAGCGACAGCGATTACTGATAAGTAAGACAAACATTCTTAAAATTAAACACATAATTTTGGACCAATATGCATTCTGACACGCTTAAAAAACAAGAATTTAATAAAAAACTTCTGTTTTAAGTTAAGAGCTATTTTTTGAGAAAGTTCTGTTATTCATTCATACAAAATAAGTTCATTAAATGAGTTAACTTCTATAAGAAGCTGTAGATTTAGTAACGACAAGTTATAATTTCTTTATTTAGTTTTATCAAAGAGACTGTAGAAGGGCATATATTTAAGAATCAACGTTTTTAAGCGAAGACTTGAGTACTTTGTTAAAACTAAAAGCAAACTTTGAAAGTAATCTTTTGAATAAATAAAGAAGAGCCTTTTTTAATATTTACACTTTTCATTATGAACCGAAAGAATCTTTTGATGTAAAAACTTTTTTAGTACTGTTTTTATTTGAAACAACATGGCAACAAGTTAGAAAAAAGTGACATAAAGCTAGATCTATATATATATATAACAGAATTTCATTAGAGAAAAAAAATTTAAAACACATTAGTACATAAAAAAATCCCATATCTATGACATATGAACTTACTCGTGATCTTTGGACGTATAAGGTATACAAACTCAACTCCCAAACTTATTTACCTTACCTATCACTTACACTAAAATTCTAAAATAAAACTAATGCAATTGCTGGTACTACAGTAAAGACGGTTACAGTTGGTTCGAACGATCTGCTACTATTAGTATAATGAAATTTTTAAACTTTCCTCTTTAAAATATTGTGAGTAGAGAAAAAAATTTTTATCAATTTTGGTTGCTAAAAATAATAAAAGGTGCATGAATAAAATGAACTCGTGAACGCCTGAGTTTAGGAAAAATAAAATGTACATAACAAGTAGAAACTCGTAGTGCTATAGGACAGAACGAGCCGTTGACACATTTGAAGATAATATGCGCATGTACTTCAGCCTCATGTGTGGTCTAGTTCAAAAGAGATAAGAGATTACATCTAGACAAATCAAGTAAAATTGAATCATCAAAAACTACAATTGAAATTGCCTCTGTCTCTTTAATCTAGTGTTTTGGTGCTGCGTGGACGTGGTCGTATAGCTATGTAAATGCGTTTTACCAATTTTGTAATATAAACAATGTTGCCCGGAATCACAGAATAAATAACTTACGTGGATTCGATAAATATTGGAGATAGATTGGCCATCTATTATATCTGAGTACTTTGGGCTAGTCGTCGTGACTCTGGTTGTTTCCTAAAATGTGAAGTGCAGGCAGTTGGCCATAACAAAAACACCCTAACAATGAAAGCGAAATATGAAACTACTTTTTTTTAATATGCAATCTCTAAAAATTAAATCAGTGTCCATTAACACACAGTAACGCCGCTGTAATTCTGAATTTAACATATGAGTTTATGTTCTTTATGAACTATAAGATTTGGTACGTGCTTGAATATTTACTATATGTATAAATCCAAAAAAAGCCCAAAAACTAAAACGGCAAAATGTAGTCTAAGGTTACGTCTCTTGCATAATTGTTAAAAACTGGCGTAGCTACGTTGCTTGTTCTTGTTAGGAAAAGCCACCAAATAAAAGAATTTTTAGATTAATTGTTATCAAAGCTTTGAAATCAAAGTTCGTCGGTTTCACAGTGAAGCCTTGTCGAACAATTTACCATACTTATTTTAATAGAGTAAGATAGCGAGCAAGTAAGTCTTCGCGACGGTAAGAGACAACCTTCATCTACATACGCCACATTTAGGTAAACTTATAAGTGGGATATTTTTATTTTAGAACTTGCCCTGTGCTTGGGCTTAAATTTATAAAAATTATAAGTGGGATATTGGGGCAATTTGTGCAAGTTTACTCTACGATATTATTTAGTACGGTATTATTGAACATTAAGAACGCCTGTGCTTAGGTTAAGACAGTTTAGTTTCTTTCCGTTACAGCTCATGCTTTGAGGCAAGTATTCATGAATACAGAGCGAGTGCGGGCGCCACGTAACGAATGCGCATTTACATTTCATCTGGTACAAATGACGCTGTGTGAACAGGTTGGAGTGATACAGTGTTCGTGTGAGGGTTATGATAGTAGCACGATTGCTTCGGATAGTGATTACATTACATCTTGTTTGTGCTTTAGTTTTTATAGCTTAAAATCCGAGCCTATATTGTAAAGTCTGGAAGTAGTAGTTATGGTTTTTAACCCCCACCAGAAAAAGAGGGATGTTACAAGCTGGACATGTCTTTGTGTGTGTGTGTGTGTGTTTGTCTGTCTGTGGCATAATAATTTAAAGGGATAAACGAATTCTGATGCCATTTTTTTGTGTGAAAGCTGAAATGATTGAGATAATTCTCAATTCAAAAAGCATCGGGTCTTTCCCCCCTTCCCTTCCTCTTCTCCGACAAAACCTACATGTCATTTTAGTGCTATACCTCGTAGGTGTAATGGCAGTATATGCAGGAGGAAAAGAAAAATAATGTTGGTAGAATTTTGACCAAACACTCTCAGGTTAATTGGATACTATGGGTCTTAAGGAGTTGGTTTATCAGCTTTCCTAAAACTCACGATAACAAGTGTGCAGTAATTGCTTCAGCGACATGGTTGAACTAAGGACAGGACTGATACGTTAAATTGCGAAAGTGCTACCTGTGTGCGTTTTCTCCTATTAGTTCGGGTTTCATGTAAATGATATACCATCTGTATCCTGCCTTACAGATTGTAAGAGGCGAGTTTAGGCTAAATGCATCATTATGAACAAAACCACTGACGACAGAACGCTGTGCAACAACTTGCCCGGAGAGAGCAATCTACCTCCTTTACCTCTTGTTACCGCGTTAGTGATGGTATCATGTTCAGAGGGTATGACCAGTAGACTTGCACAATTTAGTTCCCATCTTTGTCACAGGACAGCGACGCAGGTATAATATCTATGGGCCACTGTTGTCTCTTACCATCACGAAAGTCATGTGCTTGTTCTCTGTATTATGATATAAAATAACGTTAAATAAGGGCATATTTCTAATTGCATTTTAAAAAAAATATTGCTTTGCAATGACACCCAGTTCCCGGTTAAGGCCTTAGCAAGGATAAAACAAAACCTATTTGTATATGAAGTTTCGCAATTTTATTAAGACTAAGTTTAGAAAAGCGTTTTAATGTTCATTATGATAAGATGGCGAACACACATGGCTGTCCTAATGGTAAGAGGTAACCGTTAACTATAGACGCGATAGATGTTTTAGGTACGACGCTGTCCTATGACCGGTATGTAAGGGCTTATGTGCAAGTTTACCGGCTACCTTATCCTCCGGACCGAAACATGACCAGCAGAGCACTCTACTACTAGTGGTCTTGTTTGTACCCATGTTGCCTATGCTGCCAGCCAGATAGTCTATTCTGCACATAGGACACAAACCAACACGGAGAAAAATCAATAAAATCTAAGCGAAAACTGAATTATCTTAAAACTAAAGTGTTTTTAGTTAGCAGTTCTAATTAGAAAGGAATCATTACTAGTTAAAAAATTTTGTGTAAGTTGTTTTTGTCAATGTGTTTTTTGTCAGTTTTCAAATTTACAGTTTCGAGTTATTCTGATAAATTGGTATGATGATGATTAATGTCGTCGCCTCTGTAGTCTAGCGGTCCAGGTGTTGGACTTGACTGCATGAGGTCCCGGGCTCGCATCCCGGGTCGGCCAACAAAAAGAAAATTGGATTTTTCCAATTTTCTAATAAAAAAATGTTTGTCGGGATTGGAAATGTGCCCGGTTGGCGATAGGCTTGCCACCTATCACAGTGTGGGACTTAAGTGTCTTCGGCTAGTCGTGGGTGCCTTGGTTGTACCTCTGCCTACCTCTTCGGGGATATGGGCGTAAAGATACTTACTTACTTAAAATGTTGATTAATGTAATGTACTCGTACTTAGACATTAAAATAGCTCGGCCATTAAGATTATGGGCGTGAACCAATATCAGTATGTGTGATTAAAAAAATAATAAGCATAACAAGTAACAATGTGCACCGTCATGGATGTTCTTTTAAATGAATGCACTGAGGACAGGGACTTATTTACATAACTACCTTATTTATAAATCACTCTCATTTAGTCTGAACTGAGATAACTCTACAGAAGTTTCTTTGTTATAGTTATTATTTTTATTTATTCACTCGTTTGTATATTTTATTACAGCTTTTAAGGAATATAATATAACGTATTTTATGCATTTAAATTAGTTCAAATTGAAAATGCAAAAATTATTTTTTTCTAGAAAAAAATATGGCTGCTGTTTCTTGCTTTCTTCTGTTTTTAGGTATATCTAGCAAAGCTTTCATAAGAAGTATTTAAAGACAGGTAATATAAATCATGATCTCATTGATTATTACGATGCTTTTACTTTGTCTTAGATATTTTTATGCGATAGGTAGATAGATAGGATATGCAAAGAAGCACTTGGGTCTCCTGGTAGTAAGAGAAAGCCAGAGCTCATAGATACCGTAGATGTCATAGGTGTTATGATTAGATGGATGTTAGGTCTATTCTGCAAGTCTACCGACTACAGCAGCGGGAATAGATGAGGCGGCAGATCCCTAACCGTGCAAGTTGCTGCATAGCACTTTAACACCAGTAGTTTTGTTGGTATTGACCTACATTTAACCAGTACTAGGCTCTTACGAGCTGCCTGGTAGAAAGGCAAATAATACTACACAGCGGACCCGGACCAATACCAGATAGACTGGAAAATCGTTTAAGTCTCGTTTCATCCAAGAAAATCTACTGGACGAAAATAAATGAATAGTCAAGGAAAGAGCGTACTCTTTTCCTAAAGGGCGGCAACGCATCTGTGATAATCCTAATATTGCGGATGTTCTTACTTCTTCTTACTTACTGGTTTGCCTTTTCTTGTATAAAAAAATCTTAAACCAGGTTAATGCCAATATTAAAGTGATGGGTTATAGTTTTTAACTTAAACAAAAATCTAAGGTGACTTTTGGATAAATTCTCCCAGGAAAACACACCGAAGTGAAAACCAGTGAGTATATATAACAAGCTTCTTTAATCAGAAAATCTATAATTCTTCCTTCCAAAAAAGTATCTCAGTAACACAATAGATGTTAAGGCCATAACTCACTGGGACGCCATTGCCACGTGGCCAGCGACGTTGCCATGGCTAGGTCTAGCGTTTCTGCGTCGCCAAAGCGTCGCCATTCGGTCGCCAAGTGCGGTAGCCGTCATCTCAATACGAGCTAGTTGGCGACGTCGCTGGACACGTCGCCATGGCGTCTCGTTGAATTATGATCCTTAGAGTTTTATTATGTTTGAAATTTACTCTTCATTTGTATTCTAACTTTGGCAGAAAACTAAATTGACATTAAGACAACTTTTTATCAAGGAAATATCCACGCAAGCGCTAAGTAATATGTTGTAGTAACAAAAAAAATAATTTCCTAAGAAAGCAGTAAATATTTAATAACGAATTGTTAAAATTCTAAAAGTAACATACCATGCAATTGATGTCTATCTCAATGTTTTGATTTGATTTTTCTTCTTCAACTATATCAGAAAAGAAAAGAAACCAAGGTGACTTTGATAGGTTTTTGTCCAGGAAATATCCAAGCGATAAATAATACATAATCAACTTCCAAAAGCAGTGAAGCCACACAATTCGAAGAGGCGTACAACGAGAACCTGATTACAATGCCAAGCTCCCCACAGACCTATGACAGGCTAATCACGGCCCGTCAGGGGACTTATTACACCCCGCCTCTGTGGCATTTCGAGATATGTTAATTCTTAATTGTTGAATGCAGCCGAATACAAGAACAAAACGTTAAGGTCCACTGAGGCGAACATATTTTAAATGGGTAACGGTTTCCCTTTTCCCTTTTTTTTTACTTTTAAAAATAAAATTGAAATGCGGAAAAATGGTAGATAAAAGATTGACTAAGCAGACTGACGGTGGGAAAGTGGGTCGATGTAGGTAGATACCTATTCTGACAATTTACGAAAAAATCACTTGTGCTTCATGCGAAGGTCACTTGTATGTTAAAAGTAATGCATACGGAGGAAACTAGACAAGTGCAAGGATTGTCCCACTCGGCACTCAATGATCTCTGCGTATACCGCAACGGAATAGGCGTGAAGATACGTATGTATAAAAGGATTAAAGACAAGGAAACAGACAGAAAGATGGTTTGATACTAAGAAATAGAATCAGTCATAGACACAAGAAGATGATGTCTTGTCTCTTGACCGCCTCGAGGGATTTAAACGCACTCCACTAACCAAACCGTACGCGAGCAAGAAAATGTTTGAGTAATATAGGTGACGGTATTTTCGGGGATGGGTATTTTAATTTATTCGGGTATCTATTTGAGTATCTATAAATTTTAAAGAAAGAAAAAATTTCGCCCCAGACAGGATTTGAACCTGTAACCCTTCGTCTCAAGCCGACGAATACTCTAACCAATTGAGCTACTGAGGATTCAAGTCCCGTGGCGAAATTTTTAATTCCTTTCTAACCCGTTAACGCGGGTAGTTATGTCCTATAGATACACAATTCTGAGTACCCACCAAATGAGTTCATCATTACAGATGAAATTCACATTTTAGAATGGCCATAACTTTCGTTTCTCGCAACGTATTTTTATTTTTAGCACTTGACCTGTGCTTGGGATACATTTCTATAAATTTTAAAGAAAGAAAAGTCTATTTAAGTCTATTTAAGTATTTCTATGTATTAGTATCGTTGACTAGCATTCATAACATAAGCATATAATTTGCTTACTTATGAGTTTTGATCAATTTCTGTAATTTATAAAGTGATATTTATTTATTTATCATTTACATAAGCCAGCTGAATCTCCATTAAACTATCACATAGACGGTATTTTATTAGTGATAGACAAGCTGAGGATCTTTTTTAAGAACTGTTTAGCAGGACATCATTTTAAGCTTTTATTAAATTTGCTAAGCTATGGTTTGTCCTGCAGTCTGCCCTTAGTACAATCTGTTTGAGATGTAACAGTAAAAGTTAATGCAGAAAATCAACTTATTAGACAGAAGTAAAGATTTTTCATGTTATAAGAATTTTATAAAACTATTAAATGATATGGTTGTATTTTATAGGCATTCTTAAAAAATATATTTAAATCGCTTATAAATTGGACTTCTGAATAAAAAAAATTGGAATGCAACATTTTACAATCCTGTAACATTAAAAGACGAAAATAAAAAAACTTAAGAAGACGTATTACTAAGTACGTAATTTTCAAAACCTACTAAAACTGAAAGATGGCTTGAAAAACAAACTTATTTACAAAATGTACTACTAGTATTTTCTCGCATAGCATTAATGAGAAAAACCAAACTCATAAAAAAGTATCTTCAAAGTGGCAAATCTATCGTCAATCCAAAAACAACGCTGCCCGGGGCAAATCTGTTTTTATGAGAAAAATGAAAATACAAATTTGCAAAGTTTTAGTTGTCCTTTTAATTTAACGATATTGGTATTAATTTTTCATTTCATTTTATTTTTCTAACCAACCCAGGGATCTTACGTGGGACCTCATGAAGTCAAATTAAACAATGAGCCGCTAGATCGCAGAGGCAATTACAATATTTAAAAAATCCATTTTACGTATGCCTTTTTCTCTCATTTTAATTTATGTCATTTTGTTTAATTATGTGTGTAGTGATGTGGTTTTGTCTTACTGATGTTTTTTATTCTAAATAGTTTTGGAATCCAATAGTCGTTTAAGCCACGTTTTTATGTGGATGTATTTTATAAGATATAAGTACCAAACACTACCTAAAAATTGAACCTTATAAATAGAGTATAGCTGCTGCAACTAAAATCATTTGTATTTAATGTTATGGAACTCTGAAAGCCAGTTTATAATAATTACAAGTACAAGATAAACACAAAATGGTACCTGGATAAAAACTTGAAAGACCAATAGCATTCAATAATAACCCTTATAAAAGTCCACAAAAGCTATTCGCGTTGTAAACAGCTGCAAGCCACCATTATAAAATCGTAACTTGGTCTTTATGTAATTCAGTATTGTAAAATTATACGTAATTTACTTCTATAGCAGTGTAAAAAGAAATACATCATAATCTGAACGACGTATGATTACTCTTGGTAGGGGGTATCTTTGATGGTCGCTTAAAATACTCATTTGTAATTCATTTAAGAATCACAAATGAGGTTTTCAAGCAAGATTAATTGTTTAAGAGATAACTTTTATAAAGATTTTTAGTAAGTGTCATTAAAAAGCTATTTTTAATTGGATTAATCAAAAATAAACAAAAAGTTATTTATTTCTTTAGAAATAGTAACATTATTTGCAAATGTTGTTGAGAACAACCTACTAAGTATGTCGCAAATACTTGTGTCAGAGGTCAAATATAAATAAAACCTTTACAATCAATATTTGTCTTATCGAGACACTTTTTGAATATTTAGTAAGGAAGTATAAGCAATCGCGGTGATTATCAAAACTTGTTTATAGAAATTGAAAAAGTGTAACATCTATGGTGTTAGAGTGCGGTTGTATGTTAAGTGTACTTTTTCACTGACCTCTAGTAAATAAATAATGTGTTAAATAAGTTAATCATCTACGTACACAAAAATCAAGTATTTTTCTCAATTTGCCGAACCAATGGCAATGGTAAATGTTAAAAATGTAGATGAAAGAATGAGGAATGAAGAATGTAGTAAATGGTAAAAATTCAATGGTATATATAGTCTAAGATCCGAAGTTAGGTCGACCTACACCGAACTGATAATAGGATAAAACCGGTTTTATAGCAAATTTATTATATCAGAAAACATTAAAAATGGGTGGTCTAAAAAAATCCTAGACATTTATTTCTATTTTTTAAAATGTTTTTTGTTCATTAATTGGTGCAATATTAAGATTTTATACCGACTAAAATAGGTATAAGATGAAGTTACAGTAGTTGGGTTGCCTGTTATTTATCTGGATTGCCAGATATATACAGATAATTGTCGACCAGGATGTACAGATAATTACTTTCACGGAATCGGATAATAGAAAAAAAAGTACCAAAATATGTGCAGTTTTATTACAATTTTTATAAGAATTTGTGTTTATATATAGGATAGCCTGAAAAAAAATTGGAAACATGAAAAACATTTTTTTTAAATAATTAAAAATATTCGGTCCCGGATTTGCTTAGGCAACCCACTTTTAATATAATCTCGAATATACTTACATGACTATAAAGCATGTTTTATTCAATTATCAGTTCGCTGTAAGTCGATGGAGTTCGGTACTTCTAGGCCCATTCCAGAAGTACGATCTTTCAAATATAAATAGAATTTTTAAATCGGAGACGGAGAAATCGATTAAAATCCAAAAAAAAACGTAAAGGAGGCGAACAGATAACCTTCTATTTTTTAAAATTATGGATAATTATTGAATTACGAACAGTTTTTAAAACGGCTGTTGAGTAACATTGATGTTATTCATAGTTTATGCTTATCAAATTGGTCTAAAATATATAAAACAGCTTCTACATTTTTTTGCATTGCACAGATTGGGACTTTTTTTGTGAGAAGTCAGCAAACAAGTACACGAACTGTATTAATGGTAAAAGACAATTGTGGCCTAAAGAGACTACAAATGCCATTGCTGCATTGGTGATACTTGGCTAGGACGTTAGCCCATTAGGCTCATTTTAACTATGCTCGCCTCTTACGAGATGCAAGTCAGAACAGATGGTCTATTTTTCCAAACGGTTTCAAACCAACACAGAAAAGGAAAATTGGGGTTTCCAAATAACCCATTATTATTTTTAATTATGTAATATTAACAAAAACATTATTATAACTGTTAGGTACATCAAAAACTACAGTTGGTTTAACTGTGTGCTATAAATTATTTTTCATAATACTAGGAATTACTAGTTATTAAAAAGATTATTGCCAATAAATAGACTGGTGAAGAAAGTAATTCATTATCATGTTCTAAAACATCGTCTAATTTTTAAAAGCTTTTTTTAGATAGATATGGTACAAGTAACTCGAAGCAATTTTCCATAGGTATTCTGTAGATGACGTATGTTTCTTGCCAACGGTAAATCCCTCTGTTGCTTTTTAAAAACTAGATTAAAAATACTAGAAAAGCTTTCCTATTTAGAAAAGAAGAAACTTCTTTACACTTGTTTACACCTAATTATTCTTACACCAGTCGCAAGAATAATACTGACAATGCCCTTATATGTCCTCGTCATGAGACGTTCATGAGTACAAAGTATTTGCGCCTGCAGGGGGTCAATAAAGCTGCTTTTCTCCATTTAGAACCGAACTATTTAAGCTGAGGTGTCGTTGGATAAATCTTGTTCGTATATGGTTAGGCATACGATTGATGTTGTGTATTTTGTTCTAAGGGTTGTATATATTTTTGAAATTACTCCCAACAGTATGAGTGCTATTTTAAACTTGATTTTTTAAAATAGAAAAAGGAGTTGCTTTTGTTTCGTTTATTAGCTTGGAATTTGTAATTGTTTTCGCGGTTTTACGATTTTCATCTTTACGATTATCATTGTCGAATTTGGTTCAGTTTAGAAAATATTAAAGACATCTGTTGTGAAATGTTCGAAATATATTTTTTTATTTAAATAAATTTGTAATTTAGCTGAACTCGTAATCGTTTAGAGCCGCTTGCATTTTGTCTTTGTGACAAGTGCAGCACTTGCATTATTGAGGAGTCTGATGTACACACACACACACACACACAGACACACACACACACATATCTTCACGCCAAGTCCCTTACGGGGTAGGCAGAGAGTATCGTGTGCCAGA
>NJDC01007960.1:18766-41829 GCA_002245475.1 Calephelis virginiensis | reverse complement strand
CTAGAGGTAGCTTAGAACCGAGAGAAGGACAAATGTTAGGACTTAGGACAAATGTTATCCTGATCGATTCTGAGGAAACTGGGGAAAAACAATTTAATTTTTCCCATACAAACTTAACGTGTAGAACAAGATTCGCGGGAACAGCTAGTATGTATCTAAAAAAAATCGTGTTAGATACACTATTTATAACTCAATAACGGCTAAACGGATTTGGCTAAAAATTTATAACTAGGGAGCCTAGAACCAGGATACGGACATAGAATACTTTTATCCCGTTCAACTGTGAGGAAACTAGGAAAAACAACAATTTTCCCCATTCAAACTGTACGGTCGGAACGCAATTCAACAGAGCATATATATATAAAAAAATATATATCCCTTATTCTTAGTTCGTTTAGGTACTTAATTTAGTTTAAAATAACTTTTTTATTTCAGACCCTAAATGGCATGAACTATTACTACATAACAAATCCGTGCACATTGCTCTCGTGATATGTATTGGAGGAATAGCAGCACCACTACTCATATACCACTTCTTTTTCTTCCGAACATTCGATTTTCCTCCATCTGACGGATACTCAATAGGCTCCTGTCTGATTCCTAGAGAAAACCGCCTTCCTTGTGGTCCTGATAATGTATCACACAACGAATGCCATCAGCAGTGTTGTTACGACCTTAACAGTAAGTTTTGCTTCCATCGCCTGCCATCACGATTCTCTTATATAGTAGACCAGCCATGGAATGAAAACGTAATCCTTCAACCGCGTGTGGCTACGGTACCTTATTCGATGCAAAATAGTATAGCCAGTATCAGATTATCTATTGACGAAGTTTCTCGGTCTCATTTGTCTTTGCAATTTTATGATGGAAGAAGTTCATCGTTTACTGGCCGAAGACTATCAGAAAAAGATTATGTATATGAAGTAACATCGCCTGAAGTAAATGTAATAGTAAATTCAACTTATGGCACCATTTTTAATACAGCTCGAGGACCTCTGATAGCTTCTGAAAACATATGGGAAGTGACTTTTAAATTGACAAATGAAACAATGTATGGATTAGGCGAAATGCCGCTCCAAGAAAACACCGTGAAGGTATTGTATAACCATGATAGCGGATTAAATTCTGTACCTTTGATATTTGCAAAATTGAATGGCACATTTCATGGACTATTGATCGATTCAAGTGACCCAACAGAGGTATCCATTCGTGGTCAAAATCAAGTGGTTGTGAGGAGCATAACCAATGTAGGAATCAAAGTACATTTATTCATCGGACCTGAACCGAAAGATATAATGAAAGACGTTTTAGAAGTTATTGGCAATGATTTTGATTTGGAGTATTGGATGCTTGGAGCTCATGTTTGCAAGTAAGTTTTATTTGAAAAGTATATTTACTCTCACGTCCCGGATTTAGGCAGAAGTGCAACCAGGCCACCCAAAACTAATCAAAGGTACGAAATCCCACAGTGTGATAGATGGCAAACGTATCGCCAACCGGAGACTAATTCGATCCCGGGCAACATTGTTTTGATTAGAAAATTAAAAAAATAACTATTTTTGTTGCCCGACCTGTAACTTTAATCCTCATTTTTTTATGATAATGGGAGGCAAACAAGCTGAAGGATTTCCTGATGGTAAGAAATTTACGAAGACTAGAGACACCAAAGGTGGTAATGGTGCGTTGCTAACCCGAGGCGGAGATGTTATGCCTCGAGCAAAAGTAAGTTTACCGGCTAGCTTGCCCTCCAAACCGGAACACGTCATGACGTTCTGGCGGCACGAATAGGTAAGGCGGTGGTACCAATCCGGGTGAGTCGCTGCGAAACTCTACCACCTAGTCAGATGTCACGGTGTTAGTGACGGTAAGCCTCTACTACTCCACCACCGAGTTGGCGCCCAAGGGTTGAGGTGTCTAAGTCGTGATACCTTAACAGTTGCCATTGTCATGCTCCGGTTTGAAGATAAGTGTAAGTTAACACTCATAAGTAAGAGGCTTAAGGCCCCATACTTAGTCAGCCAGAAGAGCCAATCAGCGCACTCCCCTGTTCCATGATTACTATGAAATATTGCGCTCTAAAGTAAATGTATTAAGCGCCAAATCACTATTTTTGACACTATAAAAGTAATTTGAAAAAAAAATTGAAACAGTCATCTTTTAGGTATAATACTTATCTATGTTTATGTTAAATATGGTGTCGATATTTTCATAATTGAAGTAGACAGACGGGTTTTGCTTTCAAAAAAGGGTTAACTTTTTAATTTTTTTTTATCGAGCAAAGTGAAATGAATCGTGTTTTGGAAACACTAGTCTTATAAAGCATATTAATGTTAATCTTGTGTATTTTTGTCGCCAAGATCTATAATTGCTTTGTATGAAAAAAAAACAGTATATTGCTGACGTATTTTAGCATACATGGCCCCTTAAGATCCCATCTTCAGATTGCGAAAAACTAGATACATTTTTGGTTTTTCAATTTTCTAATACAGGTCTAGGGTAAGTTTTGGGTTGGCCATAGGTTTACCATCTACCACATTGTTCTACTAAATACCTTTGACTAATTTTTCCTATCACCTTTCGTGTGACTTTTTTGGGCGTGATGATGATGATCTATAGATACTTGTTTGTAGATACTTATGTAACTGGGACTTGTCAAAACCGTAAACTTTATCATTATATAGTATTTATACAAAGATCTATAATTCGACCAGTATTAGTATCAGTAGGTTACTCTTGAACCTCGATTTCATGCAAATTGGAAATTGGAATCGGATGTTATTGAATGTTTACAATACTAACAAATTATTAGCATTAAGTTAAACAATAAATTATTTTATCGGATTCATTGATTTTTTACATGAAATCAAGATTCAAGCGTAACCCTACTTGCAAAGTCTACAACTATTTGCAGAGGACTAGAATCCCTAGGAAATGAATAGAACTTCTCATAATAATGTCCAAACTAAATATCAACTTCGGATCGTCTGAACACAGTGTGTGCTTCAATTTAGTTTGTTTAACAAAGTAGTTATTCAAATTATTATTATTGACGAGATGATTTAACCACCCACGGGTTATCGTACAAGCAAATGCCACCGTCTCTAGCTTTAGCGACAGTCTGCCCTGTTGTAACAATATACTGTATCTATAAATACAGTGCTTTTCTAGTATACATAGGGTAGAGACCTGGCAGTATGGCCAAAAGATCTTAGCCGGATTTTCTCGATTTCCCTGAGATTCCATCATCCGATCCAGACTTATTATAAACGAAATCACCTCATAAGTGCGCTTTTTCAAATACGAGTTAGTGCAGATTACGTTCGGTAAGTTACGTGTCGAAATCTAACACTTTTGGTCTAAAATTGTGTTTCTCTTAATTACCAATAGAGGCGCTGTTCAAAGTTTTCATACAAATAAGTTACAGAGACGGAAGCGAGTATAGTAAACTTGACAAGCCGTTAACTCATGGTTAGGGCTCTGTTTTGCCAAAAACTGTACTGTCAAAATATAAGTGTATTTTTGTCAAAACAGATCCTATTAATTCCTGCTATCTTTTCGTCGTGGCAAGACAACAGACAACCAAAGAATCTTTGTTCTCCAACATTGTCCAACGTCTCTGTAATTTGGGTGGTTTTCCTCTTTTCCCTCCTCGGCTGTATAAACCCTTTTTTATATAAACATGTCGAACATTTCATACTGTAGAAAAGGTAAGGTAAGGTAAGTCATACAGGTACTTAGATATCATAATATAATGAAATGAGTCCTATTATGGCAAATTTTCTGAGAAAATAGAAAACCTCAGTCTGAAAATTAGTAGTTTTTAAGATATTCAATTCAAAAATATACTTTTAAAGTGTTGTCATGACACAGCAGCGGTGGCTTTGACATTATTGTATTCTCGCAGTCTGAGTTTATTGTTTTGTATTTACTAGGGTATCAGAATAGCCCGTAAATGCCTATAGGTCATTAGTTTTGTAATTTAAGAGCCATATTCATAAAATCCGATATAAATAGTCCCAATAACTTTCATAACTTGAAACCCGAAATGTGCAGGGACATTTGAACGTAAAGGTCACCTTAAGCTGAATCATTACATAGTATAAAACAAAGTCGCGTTCTCTGTCCCTATATCTCTTTGTACGCTTAAATCTTTCAAACCACGCAACAGATTTCGATGCGGTTTTTTTAATAGATAAAATGTTTAAAGAGGAAGGTTTATACGTATGTTTTATATTGGTGCGAAGCCGGGGCGGGCCGCTAGTTTATTATAAATCCTCACCATAATAATATTACGAATGTGAATTTGTTTTACGATGTCACGAAATTTTCAAACACAAATCACGTTATGTAAAAAGTATTTATGGTTATGTCAGGGGTAGAAGTTTGTGTGAGAAATCAATTATTCATATTTGGTTTTTCCATTAACTGTTATTGGCTATAAAGAGGAATGAAGTTTACCGAGTCGGCTAGTTATTTATAATTACGTGGGTAAAATAAACTAATAACGCCGCACATAGATGTAAAAGAAGAGATTTTTTTCAGCAAGGCAAAGTTTGCTGTGAAATCTATTTATTTATTTTTATTTGGACCACTGATCGAAATTCGACCATAATAATCACTACATAGTATTAAACAAAGTCGCTTCCTCTGTCCCTGTGTCCTTTTGTATGCTTAAATCTTTAAAACTCCGCAACGGATTAATGCGGTTTTTTAATAAAGTGATTTTAGACGAAGGTTTTTAAGTATATTTCATGACCGTGCGGGCCGGGCAGGCCGCTACTAAGTACAATAATTATATTATGTTATTCAATATAAACTTTGTTTAAAAACAACGCCATCTTCATTTATCGAGACCAACTACTTTGTTTCCAAACTTTATGAATATAATTTGTGCGCCATGTGTGATCTTTTATCATTATCAATATACCTATTTAAAATGTGTCAAATGCATGGTAGTAGGTATGTGTAACGTTTTTTTTAATTTAATGCACTTTACAAGCATTATTATTGAAAAATATAAGGGTTCTGCACTTCTCCTACACATAAGTTATAAGTGTGGCACTTTTCATACTCCTCCATTGGCGCAATTTTCGTAAAAAGGGGTCCAAAGTTTTTGCTTCACGTATATTAATACTATTAAAAATGATTTCCTAAATTTCAGTGAAGAAAAAAATACAAATCTCAATGATTTCATAACAGAAGCGAATAGAGAGGATTTTCCTTACGAAAGTCTCTGTGGAAGTAGACCAATAACGTTCAACCACAATCAGTGTAATGACAGCTTTATAACAGAGTTCCAAAACGATGCTGACGTCATTAGAAGAGCCAACAAACGATTTGTACCTCGTGTATCTCCTCATGTAAGTAGCACATTTTGTCATTGGGACTATTCATCCCTATTACTGACCCCTATGTGGACCAGCGCTCTGATGTCGGACTAAATTTCACGTAGTCCCGCGTTCAATCCACTGGTTGGACAACAAAAAATACGTTCCCGAATTCGGACTCTTTTCGTGATCTGGTCGCTGTGATGGAAGGTTGGAACCTTAGGTAAGATTGTCACATGCGAAGGACGTAACAATTTATACCTACTGTTTCCTGAGCTCTTACTTTATTCGTAGTCTAGCCGAGCCGGTGGGCGGTGGGTACATTAGTTAGCCTTGTCACATTCTGTGTCATGTTGAGGATTTCTCGTCACAACAGTTACAATGCTTATGTAAATAAAGGCTTATTATATAATGGTGCGTTGCCAACCTTAGGCCGAGATGTTAGGCCTTGAGCAAACTTACCCTTCAAACCGGAACACGTCATGACGTTATGACGGCAGGAATAGGTAAGGCGGTGGTACCAATCCGGGTGGATCTGCAAAGTAACGCCTGAATCAATGAAATATATCGAAATAAGCCTTTTGGTAACCAAACTCGTTAAACAATTCTCCGTATTGATGTGGGCTCGCTGAGTGGAATAGACCATCTGCCTCTAGGACTGTAAGACGCGAGCTCAGGTAACAATATAATTCGGCAAGACCAATCCACCTCCTTGTATATTTCTGCCACCATAGTGATAATGTCATGCTCAGGTATAGAGGTTAGGGTAGCCGTTAGACTTTAACAGGCCTAACATCCACGTGACAGTTACGCACCTGCAACATCTACGGTGTCTTAAGGCCACTGTTGTCTCTTACCATAAGGAGAGACGTATTATGAATACATAAAAAATATTAATTTTTTACTTAAATATACAATTAAAACTTTATGGTTTCTAATATTTCAATAAAAAATCTAATTACTATAAATTTTCCAGTAGAGCCTTATTTCGAAAGTTGTTTATTGGATTTCAAATTACCACTAATTTTATTCGAGTTGCTTTTGTAACGCGTCTTTTTCAGTTTTTTTTTATTGGTCTGAAATTTTTATTTAGAATTAATATTACAGAAAACGAATAATCTTATTTATTTATTTAATATCTTTATTGTACACAAAACGTTATCACAAACATGAACATAAAGATAATACAGTACAATGGGCGAGCTTATCTCCAGCAACAGAGATTTCTACCAGCTGACCCGTAAAAAGGAAAAACAGAAACAAACATAATCGTAGACAAGTGTAGATACACGATTTGTTGACTATGAAATACTTAACCAAATAATAATAAATATATATAAACAAATATGTAAATATATACATAAACATATACACTATATACATGAACATAAACCTACGCAGATAATGTACACATATATAAGTAATTCAAAGAAAAAACAGACGACGAATAAAAAAAAATCAAATTTGTGAGAGATAGTGCTCTTTTAGCAGTTTCTTAAAGACAAATAATGTTTCACTGGCCCAAATTTTATCAGGTAAAGCATTCTACAGCTTAACAGCACGAACAGTGAATGACTGAGAATAAAAAGCAGAGTTACTAACAGGGAAACGTAACAAAGTTTTAATGGTTTTAACATGAGGACGACAAGGAGATTCAGTGGAATGTAGGAACTGAAAAGAATCACGGAGATAGCTCGGGAAATTCGGATTAAAAAGGATCTTATATAAAAGACACAGTAAATGAAAATTACGACGTAAGCGTATAGGAAGCCATCCTAACTTAGCCCTGTAACTCGAGACATGATTAAATTTTTTGAGACCATAGATAAATATAATGCAAAGATTTTGATGTCTTTCTAATTTGTTAAGTAGTTCTCCAGTAGCGTCAAGAAAACATGTGTCAGCATAATCTATAATAGGAAAAATAAGAGTATGTATAAGTGAAATTTTCGTTGTAAGGGGAAGGAAATTTTGGAGGAGCTTAAGAGAATGAAAAGCATGATGAACCTTTTTACTTATATTGTTAATATGGAGATTCCAAGAGAAATCGGAGGTAAAATTTACACCCAAGTTAACTGCAGTATTAGAATAACTAATAGGCGAATTATTGTACAGAAGGGCGGGGATATCTGAATTGGTAATTATGCCACGCATGTAACGACTACCAATAATTAAGGCCTGAGATTAAATTGGATTCACGATTAATCCAAACGAGCTAGCCCAATTATAAATTCGTTCCAGATCCTCGTTCATACTCTGAATTGCCTGAAGAACACTCTCAACCGGAAAATGTCTGTAAAGTTGTAGATCATCTGCATATATATGAAAGTGAGAAGATATAACTGAAGTGACCGCATTGATGAAAGTAGATAATAGGAGTGGAGAAAGAACACCACCCTGAGGTACACCTGCACTTAAAGCAATCCAATCTGAAGATGATTCACCCAAAAGAACACACTGTGATCTGCCACGTAAATAAGAATCAAACCAATCTAAAAAGAAGAGGAAATATTTAAAGATCTAAGAACTCCCAACAAAATATCCCAATCCACAGAATTGAAGGCACTGCTAAAATCCAAGAAGACAACAACAATGAGAAGTTTTTTATCCATAGCTTGACGTATATCATCGGAAACACGAATTAATGCTGTAACAGTGCTGTGCCCCGGACGAAATCCAGATTGGTTCGCATTTAATAGTTTGTTATATCTGAAAAATTTGGAAAACTGGGAGTGAACAATGTGCTCGAGTACTTTTGAAAGAAAAGGTAATATGGCAATAGGGCGAAAATGAGAAACTAAAGAAGAACTTGCAGTCTTGGGAAGAGGTATAATATTAGCCTTTTTCCAAACCGAAGGGAAAGTATTTGTTGATAAAGAATGATTGAAAATATCAATAAGGACAGGGAGAAGTTCAACTAGAATGGGTGTAAACATCCGAGAGCACAATCCGTCATTTCCAATAGCTGGGGAACTGATTGCGAGTACATGTTTCTTGACTTCTTCTTCACTGACGTGTTCAAAAGAGAAAGAAGAGCATGAGGGGAGTGAACAGAGGATAAATTCGGCAAAGTCAATGATTTTCGGACGTCATCTATAACAACAGGTGGTTTCGAAAAGTGTGCATTAAGGTAATTGAGATATAAACAATTCACACCAGTTGCTTTAGATTTACCAATACCTAGAGATCTTAAAAAATACCAGACTTTACCAGAGTCGTAAAGAAGTGGATACTATGTTAAAGATATAGCGATGCTTAGCAGATCGACAAAGCTTGTTACATTGATTCCGCAACGATTTGTAAAGAGTTAAATTATAATCAGTAGGGAATTTCCTGTAATGCCGATTAGCCCTATCTCTGCACTTCATTACATCCTTCAGTTCTTCGGTGATCCAGGGAGCAGGGTTATGTTTTACTGTAATCCTTTTTATCGGTGCATGTTTGTCGTAAAGTCCAAGGAGTATAGAATTAAATTTTTTAACTTTGAAGTCCGTATTGTCTGATTCAAAAACAGATAACCAATCCGCTGATAGCACGTCATTCCTTAAAGCTTCTAAATCAATATTCTTATATGAACGGCGAAACGTATACAAGCTCCGTCTCTTAGCTGATCGTACTTTGTAAGAAAGAAAGATGAGGTCGTGATAAGAGAAACAAGATGGCAGCTGACCATGACAGCGAACACTCTCAGGCTTGGAAACTATTATCAGATCAAGGAGAGACGGAGTACAGTTTGGAGAACGATGTATGGGGGAAAGAGGTAACGAATGAAGATTTACAGAGGAAAGAACATGTAGTAATTTAATAGAACGGGAGTCGTTTTTAATTAAACAAGTATTAAAATCACCCAATAAAATTATGTGTTCATATAACGGTCGCATATTATTGAGTAAATGGTGTAAAGTAGCAAAATAATCAATAGACATAGAAGGGCTGTAAAACACACCCACTAACACCCTAATATGGGATCGTAAAAAAACTTCTACAAACATATATTCAGCAGAAGCACTATAAAGACTTGGAGAAAGAGAGACAATTTTATGGGAATAATCTGCTCGAATATACATTGATATACATCCGCTACCCTTACCTGTCCTATGATTTCGTAAAAATTGATAACCAGGCAAAGAAAACTGGTAAGAGGATAAAGTCGGTTTTAGAAATGATTCTGAAATAAGAATAGCATCAACAGGACAATCAAAGTCGTACTCGCGTAAATATTGGCACATAGGTACCTGACTCTCTCTCTCTCTCTCTCTCTCTCTCTGTTCCTCTAAGGCAGTTTGTATCTAATAAGGACTTCTCTCTCCCACACTTTGTTGATCTTGTACATTCTACATCTATGGTCAAAACACACCGAATGAAGAAGAATAACGACAGATGTCAAGTGTCATTTGTCATGTCAACGTCACGTCTGCAAGAACTTTGACAGTTAACACATTGAAAAGACATTATCTGATCAAAACAAAGTGAGAAGAATGATATTGAAGTTATTCTAAAAAAAACTACAAACAAAATGATATTTAAGACTAATCAAAATTAAGAAACTGACTCACGCACAAAACGACGTCAAAAACGAAACAGTTCAATAGTGATAAGTGCTTAAAAATGTCTAATGTACACGGAATAAGGTCTAAATTTAAAACACTAATTTCTTCGTCTTGTTCTCTTTGGAGTCTTTGCAGGAGCTACATTACTGACTGGTATATTGTTCTGTGTTACTAACCATAGATAAATCTGAAGAATTACCTACTTTGGGAAATTGGGTAATGAGATTTTGTAAATCAGACATAAGTTCAATTTTACGACGAGTCTTGTCCGGCAGCATGATATTTATTTTACTATATGTCGTCCAGCACCTAAAAATTCCGAAGTGCCTACGGGCTTCCATGAAGATACGATGCCTGGAAACCGTTAAGAATTTGGAGATAGTAAATCCTATACCTTTAAGTGATGTTTTCTTACTCCAGATGAGATGTCGATGTTGGTACTCGTGAAAACGCGCAAGAGTGGCTCTTGGCTTACTACCTTGGCTTCTTCAAGTATAAGATTATTGAAGAGGTTTACGATTTATTTTTAGTCGCCTAATGGTGGTGATTCTGCTGAGATCCAACTAAATTATTTTACGTGTATACTCTCTCTTTCTAATTAAACAAAACGAAAAGAGATAGAACATTTTAGACATTTCAAATTAGTCCAGATATATCAACTCGTGACTTTTTTAACGTTTTCCAAGGAATGTTCGATATGCTACCGAACCATTCGGTATTGTAGCACTGTGGTCGGTGTTCGGTATGACAAAAATACCGAAGTATAAGAGATACAGTTTTTTTCTCTAATTAATTTTTCTCTCTATTATATGACTCGGGTTTCAGAGTTTTCACTCGTTCGCGTATAGATTTCGCAAATTCGCGTGCCAATGTGTAGCACCCATGACGTTTTCGATCTTTTTCGTACGCGCATACTGAGCGGTGATCTGGTATTCGTACCAGAGTGGCCCGACCGTGGTAAAAAGTTACATTATAGATAAGCAATATAGATATAGATAAGCAAAGAGGGGGTCCTCATAATTTTAATTCAGATTATTTAACAGGCTTAAAGGCGACATAATCGTTAATTTTATTTTGAACTTGCTGTTCCAGAGAAACTTAGTTCCACCAGTTTGTATGCGAAAATCAAAATGTTGTTTTCTTAGTTTCCTCGCAGTCGAATGGGACAAAAGGTCTCCTTTTATCCTATTTCTTTCTCCTGACTTTATGCTACCTCCCCATTAAGTTTCAGCCAAATCAGATCAGCCGTTCTTGAGTTATAAATAGTGCAACTAAGACGACTTTCTTTTAAATGTATATAACTATGTGTATTTGTTTTATGCGTTTCCGAACCGATTTAAATTATGTACGCAGTAATATAGATTTGACTTTGAAGAAACACTTCTAATATTTTTTATCCTGATAACTTAATGAAATCTTACAGAAGAGGTATATACCTACCTAACTAATATTCTATGGAGCGTTGGCTAAGCTATTTCAAAGCGAGGTATTGAGTCAAAAAGCTAAACTCACTTTGCATAATTTTGTGCTTATCCCAACGTAATTGTATAGAAACAAGAGTTGTGTATGTCATAAAAAGCATGAAAGTAGGATAAATGCGGTCGAAATGAGAGCGTTACGGAAAACATGTGGTATAACACTCGCTGACCGCGTTTATAACAGTGAAATCCGAGAAAGAGTGGGATTGAAAGAAAGTGTTGGTGCTAAGATACGAAAGGGCATGCTCCGCTGGTTCGGTTATGTGGAAAGAATTTGAAAGAAAGACAAACAAACAGGTGAAAGATTGACAAAGCAGATGTACAATGCGAATGTGGATGGATGTAGGTACCCAGGGAGACCAAGGTTGACATTCCACGATCAGATCACTTGGATAAAAGTCCGAAAGCTGCGTGTTTGTATGAAAAGGGTAATGAATGTGAAGGAAGTCAGACAGGTTTGTCAGGATCGTGAGGTCTGCTATATTATATACGAGGGCCATTCAATAAATTTTTAGCCTGAAAAAAAGAAAATTTTGAGAAAGTAAAGATTTATTTTTCAACATAGTCTCCTTTCAATTCAATACACGTGGACCAGCGATGCTCCAACTTTTTTAACACGTCATAAAAATACGATTTCCCGAGGTCTTCAAAATAGGCCTCTGTGGCGGCGATGACCTCATCATTCGACCCAAATCTTTTGCCGGCGAGCGACTTTTTCAGATTTGGGAACAAGAAAAAGTTGCATGGAGCCAAGTCTGGAGAATACGGTGGATGGGGCAGCAATTCGTAGCGCAATTCTATCAATTTGGCCATTACAACGGCGGAGGTGTGAGCCGGCGCGTTGTCGTAGTGGAACAGCACTTTTTTTTGCCAAATTGAAAAAAAAACTTCCCCGTTTTTTTTCAATTCGACGTCTAATCTGCCCAATAAGTCAGAATAGTAGATCCCCGTGATTTTTTTACCCTTCTGGAGGTAATCGATGTAAATCACACCTTGTGAGTCCCAAAAAACACTGGCCATCACCTTTCCTGCCGATTGAACAGTCTTCGCCTTCTTTGGAGCACGTTCGCCGGGTAAAGTGCACTGTTTCGACTGTTCCTTGGTCTCTGGTGTGTACCAGTGAACCCATGTTTCATCGACGGTCACAAAACGACGCAAAAACTCCGCCGGGTTGCGTTGAAACAGCGCCAAACATGTCGCCGATGTGGTCTCACGGTTGCGCTTGTTATCTGGTGTGAGCAAACGCGGCACCCATCGCGCCGACAACTTTTTCATACCCAATTCTTCGTGCAGAATATGATGCACTGTCCCATCTGCGATGCCTACAGTCTCAGCTATCTCGTGAATCTTCAGTCGCCGGTTGCCAACACGAGATCGTGGATTTTTTTTTACGTTTTCTTCTGTAGTAGCCGTTTTTGGTGCACCTTGGCGTGGCTCATCAAAAACCGACGTGCGGCCACGAGCAAACTCGTTGAACCAATTTTTGACGGTCGCCATCGAAGGAGAAGAGTCACCGTACACAGCATCCAAGCGCTCTTTGATTTCGCTGCGCGTTTTCCCTTCCAAAAACAAGAATCTAATCACCGAACGATATTGTTCTTTTTCCATTTTTGCAAAACCGACCGACACGCTCGCTTCCAAAGGCTGTCAAAACAAAACAAATGAAGGGAAAAGACTGAAAACTACTTGATAGACTTCAAAAAGTATTTACTGCACGATAGTAAAACTCTTTTGTAACAACAACGTCATGGGGCGATGGGGCTAAGTAATTATTGAAGGCCCCTCGTATATATAGGTATAGGTATATACCTATATACTCTGCCTACGATGTAAGGGACTTGGCGTGAAAATATGTGTGTATGTATGTACTTGGTGAAAATGTAGTTGTTTTATATTCTGGGCAAAATCGAAGCGATATTTAGAGAGGAAGTTATAATTATTGGTCTCGTTTACCGATACGGTAGCAAAAATGAAAATGATTTTTCTGATATTGGTAAAAAGTTTGCTGCGCACGCTTTCACAGCTAAATTTTTTTGCGGTTTCGAATAAATTTCATGTACATGAAGTCTTTAAAACTTAGTTCAAATATAAGCTAATTTTTTAAATCATTAATCCTCTAATGAAGGTTATAGTTCATATTGTTTGCATAAAATTGCAACTATTCCACGAAGATGATGATAATGATGAAAAAGGAGCTAGTTGAACATTGTATAACCATAAAAGAAAATAAATCGTATTTGCAATACAAACATTATTCTTTGATATATAACGAACTCAAAAGATTATTCTTTCTATAAATTTTAAAGAAAGAAAAAATTTCGCCCCAGACAGGATTTGAACCTGTAACCTTTCGTCTCAAGCCGACGAATGCTCTAACCAATTGAGCTACTGAGGATTCAAGTCAATTGGTTAGAGCTAGATCCTATCTGGGGCGAAATTTTTTTTTTCTTTAAAATTTATAGAAATTTATCCCAAGCACAGGGCAAGTGCTAAAATAAAAATACGTTGAAATTATTCTTTGATATACTTATATAACGAACTCAAAAGATACCGTATTCAATTGGTTTTTAACTTCAATTGCTTACCTATGTAATATTCAAATACTTTATTTTATTATCTTATTATTATTATATTATTCTTTGATTTCGTTGAATTTCACTCTACAAAGAAGGTGGGTCGATAAGTGTTATTTCCGCCCAACGCACACTCGACAAAAAATATTTTTATATCCAACAACCTTGAATGTCTTTTGAATATTACATCTACATCATAATGCCGTTGTGGTCTAGCGGTCAGGCTAGACCTTGATTTCAGGAGTTACCGGGTTCAATCCTCGTGTTGGCCAATAAAAAAAATGTGTTTTTCAAATTTTCTAACAAAAACAACGTTTCCCGAGATAGCCTGTATCCAAGACTTATAGTCTTGTATTTACCGTGTAATTCCCACCGTGTTAATTGATAACACACTCCGTAAAAGATTAGATATTTCCCTTGTGATATCTTTACGCCAAGTTCTTTACGTGGTAGGCAGAGAGTATCGAGTGCCTAACCTCACGATCCTGACATACCTGTCTAGCTTCCTTCACATTCATTAGCCTTTTCATACAAGCAGGCTGATTTCTGAGCCTCTTGAATCCACCCTCGGATATTATCTGAGCGATCTCATCTTGGAATGTCAACTTTGGTCTCCCCGAGTACCTACATCCACATTCTTGTATATCTGCTTTGTAAATTTTTCATCTGTCATTCAGCATGTCATTGAGCATGTGCTTTCGCATTTTAACACCAACACTTTCTTTCAATCCCACTCCTTTTCAGATCTCACTGTTACGAATGTCGTTAGCGAGCGTTACAGCACACATTTTCCGTACGTATTTTGACCGCATTTATCCTACTGTCATCCTTCTTCTGACATACCGAACTCTCGCTTCTATACAACGACGGGATAAGCACAGAATTATGCAAAGCGAGTCCAGCATTTTGACTCAAAATATTGTGATACTGATTTAAATATATTGGAAATATTAACTGACCTTGTTTTCTAAATTATTTTATTATCATGAATATCCTATTAATATTATAAATGCGAAAGTTTGTAAGTATGGATGTATGGATGTTTGTTACTCTTTCACGCTCGAAATTTGGAAGACAGATAGATTGTGACCTGGATTAACATATAGGCTATTTTTAATCCCGATCGCACACCGGGTTTCTGTGAAAACGCGGGCGAAGCCGCAGGTAGCAGCTAGTATTATCATAATATTGAAAAAAATACTTTGTGTATTTAATAAGTCTCCAAAGCTATATTTTTTAAATGTGTGATGGTCTTTATCAAAATACTCCTTTCAAACCACCTTATGATATAATATCAGTTCAGAAACGTGTCACGTTTTAGTCTTCATTTATTTTTAATCGACGTCAAGGAGAAGGTTATTAAATCGACCTTTATGTTTTTTGTGTTTATAAATCCTATTAATATTATAAATGCGAAAGTTTGTAAGTATGGATGTATGGATGTTTGTTACTCTTTCACGCTCGAATGGCTGAACGGATTTGTCTGAAATTTGGAAGACAGATAGATTGTGACCTGGATTAACATATGGGCTATTTTTAATCCCGATCGCACACCGGGTTTCTGTGAAAACGCGGGCGAAGCCGCAGGTAGCAGCTAGTTAAATTATATTTGTTACGAAGAAAGGGCATGGCTTCTTTGGTTCAGTTATGAAGAAGCAATGACAGATGAAAAATTGCCTAAGCAGATGATATACAATGCGAATGTGGATAGATGTAGGTAGCCGGGGAGACCAAGGTTGACATTCCACGATCAAATCGCTCGGGTGTTATCCGAGGGTGGTGTCAAAAGTCTCCGAAACCGGCGTGTTTGTATGAAAAAGGTAATGAATATGGAAGAAGCCTGGCAGGTCTGCAAGGGTCGTGAGATCTTTCACTCGACACTCGATACGATTTTGAATTCAGGTAGACCATGATTTTTCAAGGTGGTCCCATATGTATTTATGAAGGACTGTACTTTTACGAATGATCGCCAATTTACATTTTGTTTATATCCCCTTTCTCACAGGAAGACTTTAAGTAATGGGGATAATAAGTAACATCTAACCTTCCTCGGAACATAGGCTGGCGGGTAGCCGACTTTCGATACTATCGGTTCCGTAGAAACGATGTAAATAGTGACAGACAAAAATTCTAAAAATGCTCAAAATGTGTTTTGCTATCCAAATTCAGTCGTGTAGATTATTTAAATATATTATTAAAAAAAGTATCTTCACACCCATATCCATATGAGTAATCAGAGGTACAACCAAGGCACCTAGGACTAGCCCAAGACATTAAGAATATATTTATTTCACATAATGTAATTTTGATGTTCTTTTAAGTATTTAGGTATACCTACATAAAAATTATGTGAAAGTGGTGAGTTATAACACATCGCCTATAATCTCCGAAGGTGGCGAGCTGGAGCTACTGTCGTAACCCGTCCTCCTTCATTCCAAATCGGAACAATAGCGAGCGCAGAATATAGGTATGGCGGCTGGCGGGAAAAGATAAGGTTATATTACCAACCAGCCGAGCGAACTTCGTTCGGTCTGGAAGCTAAAATAAGTTTGTTTGTATGAAAAAAGACAAAAGGGTTGGTTTTATTATCTTTAGCCTTTAACCTTCCTCGGAATATCGATGCCAGTGAGTCAAAATTAGTAGCAGATTTGGGATCAATCCCGTTAATGTACAAAATTCACTCTTCTATAGTTTATAACAAACAAAACAAAAAAGCAGGAAATTCTCAATTTTACTGTAGGTATGTTAATTATTTTTGTTGGCCAATACAGTGTTAATTATAAGATTTTTATGATTCCTTTTGTAAAAAGATAGGATTCTGAGGTGGTCTCGTATTAATTTTATAATGATCCGATATTTTTAATTATCCGGTATTTGAGATAAACTTTATAATACACATTTTTTTACTTATGTTTATGACCTCGTCATTAATAAGAAGAATATTTGCTATCTTTCGAAAAAAAATATAAAATTAGCAAGTAACGAAATTATTGGGGTCGGTATTGGCAATTTCATTGAGCTTATATATTATATTACATACGTATAATACATGTATAGAGAGCTGTACGTCACAGCAGGATACAATAATCTAGCTATCTTCCAATAACTGACGATGAAGTTGTCACAAACCTAGGCCATAACGTCAATTAATACGTTAAACCAAGCGTTAATTTGCCGCCTATCTGCCGTATATCTATGGGTAACGTTGCACCAAAACAGAACATTTCTATCATATCATTTCATTCTATCATTTATGGTCTATGTGAACAGATTATTTCACATACCTATAAAAAGGTTCTTATGACGCATCTATATGAATAAATACCTACTACCACCGGATCGGAAGGCAGCACTCACTGAGAAGTTCCGACGAAATAGACTTGTTTCTTATAAACCTTATTTACAAAAATATACTACATTCTTGCAATACATAATACGTAGACAGTTGTATGAGCAGAAATTAATACCAACATTATTGTCTTCTAGTATCTTCCCGCCCATGTCTCCGAAGGGGTAGGCAGAGACACAACCAGGGCACCCACGACTGGCCGAAGACACTAAGTCCCACAATGTGATAGCTGACAAGCCTATCGCCAACCAGGTACATACCAAATCCCAGGCAACGTCATTCTTATTAGGAAATTGAGAGTACGTCTTTATCCTTTGTTGCCCGACTCAGGGATAGATCCCGGAACCTCAAGAAGTAAAGTGCGATGCCATTTATTATATACAATCATGTCTGTGATATAACCCGGGTTCAATCCCCGAGTCGGGCAATAAAATGCAAAATTGAGAATGTGTATGTTCAATTTTAATGTTGCCTAGGATTGGATATGTGCCCGGTTGGCGATCGGCTTGCCACCTATCATAGTGTGGGACTTAGTATCTTCGGCTAGTCGTGGATGCCTTGGTTGTGCCTCTGCCTACCTCATCTGGGATAGGTGTGTGAAGGCACTTTTTTCATATCATATACGTAATCAAATAGGACCATTATTGACTATGACTTGTTAACGTTCCCTTGTGGCTCCATAGAAAAATAAAATGTCTGTAGAAATATCGCTTAAAAACTAATTTCATCGAAAAATGATAGCGTCGAAAATTAATAACTTATCAAAGAAGAAGAAGAAATAAGTACCTAATATAAAAAGGAAGAAGCATTAATTTAGGCTTTCGCACTTTATCGTAACGCACGTATTAACTTTTCGAATCGATAGCGCGAAAATATCATGCAAATGCCATCCTGTGTAACAAACACGAAAAATGCTTTCACAAATCTCAATATACATCTAAAGTATCCCTCCGATTGTTCTCAAAGTGTGTGCTCCTGAGCTGGCACCGGTTTTAACGCGACTCTTACGGCTCTCTTATTCATCAGGCATTGTACCGAATTCATGGAAGACCGCTTTAGTACATCCGATCCCTAAATAAGGTAACCGCTCGGATCCGTCCAATTACCGACCTATAGCTATAACTTCCTTGTTTTCCAAAGTTATGGAATCCATAACAAACTGCCAGCTCTTAAGGTACCTAGAGGAGCACCAGCTGTTAAATGATCGTCAGTACGGTTTCCGTCGTGGTCGTTCAGCTGGTGATCTTTTAGTTTACTTAACATACCGATGGGCGCAAGCAGTCGAAAGCAAGGGAGAAGCATTGGCTGTCAGTTTGGGTGTGGCTGAAATTTCGTTTTGGGGCCAGCAGAATCTGGTGCAATTTAACCCTAACAAGACACAAGTTTGCGCGTTTTCCGCTAAAAAGACTCCCTTTGTCGTATCTCCTCGATTTGAGAGCGTTTCCCTTTCTGCCACAGCCTGCATTGGTATACTCGGCGTTGACATTTCGATTAATGTTCAATTTCGTGGTCATCTGGAGGAGAAGGCTAAAATAGCCTCTAAAAAACTTGATGTGCTCAGTAAAGCGAGACAGTATTTCAAGCCGGCCCATCGTTTACAACTATATAAAGCGCAAATTCGGCCTCATATTGTTCTCAACTCTGGGCAGGGGCTCCACAGTACCAGCTCCTTCCGTTTGACCGCATTCAACGTAGAGCAATTCAAATTGTCAATGACCGGGCAATTACCAATCAGCTTGATCCTTTAGCGTTGCGTAGAGATGTTGGGTCACTCATTGTTCTCTACCGCATTTATCATGGGGAATGCTCTGAGGAGTTGTTTGGTTTAATTCCGGCCGCTGATTTCCACCTTCGGACATCGCGTCAGAGCTTAAGGTATCATGCCCATCATCTCGATGCGTGGCGGTCTACAACTGTGCGATTCCGAAGACATTTTTTACCCCGTATAACATCTTAGTGGAATCAGTTACCGAGGGCGGTATTCCCAAACGATAATGACTTAGGAACCTTCAAGAAAAGAGCGTACTCATTCCTTAAAGGTCGGCAACGCATCTGTGATACTCCTGGTGTTGCGGATGTCCGTGGGCGGAGGTGATCACTTTCCATCAGGTGACCTACTTGCTCGTTTGCCTCCTCTTCTATAAAAAAAAAGTTCTAAGTTTTATTGGCATTCCTATAGGTATAGCAATCCTAGGAACTAGGGTTTAGAATGACACTCTTTACGTCGCGATAACGTTAACGTCGTCGACAGGAGGTCATAGCCACCTTACTCAGTGGTTCTCAAGTAGACATAGGTATGCTTACCCAGACGATATGCCTCGATTACGAGATACGCGTGTTGTTTTAAAATGAATCAACTTAAGATCGGTCTTTCATCTTTTATTTGCTAAGTTGTATTTGACTAAGCACTTAGTAGAGGAGACCGTGGGAGATTGACTTTCACCCATCTGATAACCAGATGAGACGTATTTTTTCGAATATAATTTATAAACAAATATGCCTATAATTACTTGCCTATCTGAAAGTGCTCATGGCTATTTTTAATTAAATTAACTTTAATCGTTTTTTTTTCGTCACTTTCATTCTTTTGATAACGAAATGAATTTTATGTCACTGTTAGTTTTTAACACACAGAATATGCCTCAGTAGGCTTGCCTACTCATTTTTATGTATAGCTACCTGGCAAACCAATGTAAACAGGTAAGTCAATATAGGTGACCCCATCGTTCTGCTAACTTATCGAAAGGTATATCAAATTTTAGAGTATTTTATTACAAAATCAGTCATATAGACTTGCCTGCAAAAACTCATACTTAGAGCATAGATAATTTCATTAAAAATAGCCATGAGCACTTTCAGATAGGCAAGTAATTATAGGCATATTTGTTTATAAATTATATTTGATAAAAAATATGTCTCAGCTGGTTATCAGATCGGTGAAGGTCGATCTCCACCGGCTCTTAGACTAACTTGTCATGCGATGAAGTGAAATACTTCAAAGTGTTAAAACGATTTGACAAAATTCAGTAAGTCGTTATTACATTATGCTCTTTGCAGTTGGTTTTTTTTATTTATCAAAAGGGTGTCCTCTATTATCGCCTCTATGGTGTAGCGGTCCGTTTTCGGACTTGACTTTCTAGAGGTCGTTGGTTCGATCCCCGCGTTGGGCAAAAACAATAAGAAAACATCTATTTTCAATTTTTTTAATCAAAATAACGTTGGATTGAGATTTGGATACGTGCCCGGTTGACGATAGGCTTGCCACCTATCACATTGTGGGGCTTAGTGTCTAGCTAGTCATGGACGGTTGCCCCTTAGTCTACCTCTTTGGGGACATCGGCGTAAAGATATTTTTTTCTATTAGAAGGGTAGTTAATAAACTTTATGAATCAATGTATATTAAAATATGTAACATACTACATCTCTGCATTGTATAAAACAAAGTCGCATCCTCTGTCCCTATATCCCTTTGTATGCTTAAATCTACAAAACTACGCAATGTACTTTGATGCGGTTTTTTTAATAGATAAAGTGATTGAAGAGAAGTATTTATATGTATACTAGCTGCTACCTGCGGCTTCGCCCGCGTTTTCACAGAAACCCGGTGTGCGATCGGGATTAAAAATAGCCTATATTATGTTAATCCAGGTTACAATCTATCTGTCTTCCAAATTTCAGACAAATCCGTTCAGCCATTCGAGCGTGAAAGAGTAACAAACATCCATACATCCATACTTACAAACTTTCGCATTTATAATATTAATAGGATTTTATAACCTTGCGAAGGCGGGGCGGGCCGCTATTACTCTATAAGCCGCCAACACGTTTACTCAAATTTTCGTAGCGACGAAATCGCAAAATATCCTTTTAACCTAAAAATCTCTTTCATCGAGCAATATTATTAAGCTTTTTTACTACGATAAAAATATAAATACAACTTTGATTTGATTTCAGTATTTATGTTAATATTTTTATGACATTTTGCCAAAAAAACAGTCAAATCATTTATTGAGTGGCCTTAGGTGTAACACTGATAATACATATTACAAACTAGCTGCTACCTGCGGCTTCGTCCGCGTTTTCACAGAAACCCGGTGTGCGATCGGGATTAAAAATAGCCTATATTATGTTAATCCAGGTCACAATCTATCTGTCTTCCAAATTTCAGACAAATCCGTTCAGCCATTCGAGCGTGAAAGAGTAACAAACATCCATACATACATACTTACAAACTTTCGCATTTATAATATTAATAGGATTATTGGCCTCTAAAACCTGCCGAGTAAGCGTACAAATTAATTAAATAAATTTAGGTGTGGGTACTTACAAATATTTTTGTTTATTACTTAAAAACAACGTTACTTAGGTTTGTGCCACACTATACCTCCCTTATACAATAATTATTATTAACGTTAAATATTAGCACACAATGTAACATGTGTACCGTTACATTCAACTATTTAACCGTTACATTTCTGTTCTATAAAAAGTATCTTCACACCCGTATCCCAGAAGAGGACACCTACGACTAGCCGAAGACACTAACGTCCAATGTTAATAATGTATCTCAATCTAATGGATTTCAAGCAATCTAGATAGCTGCGTATCCGGCGGCCTATCCCATACCTAATTGCCATATTTATCCTGTCCACAGATATGTTATTGGCAAGCGATAACATAAAAATGGATCAAAATATCAATCTCGGAGAGCATGTTTTGGATTAGGATTGATCATTAATATTGGCAGTAAGTCCCACAGTGTGATATGTGGCAAGCCTGTCGCCAAGCGGGCACATATCCAATCTCGAGCAACATTTTTTTTATATTTCAAACCCGGGTCCTCATGCAGTCAAGTCCAACACTTGGACCGCTAGACCACAGAGGCGATAAATACCTATTAACACCTATAACGAATTTATGATAGTGGACAAGTATGGTAATTAATTACACAATGCGGATGAAGAAACGACAGAAAAATGCTTTGACTATCTAGTACTTAAGATTAGCAAAGACAGCAACACCTATATACAAAATAAATAACTTTTCTATGTATGATAATTAGTTACTGTAAAAATAAATTTATTAAATGGGGTAGTCTAGATTGGTGGCTAGATTGAGTTTTTCTTGTAATATTTAGGAAAAATATTTGAAAACCACTAACCTACTTAAATGTTGAGCTAAAATCTTAAATTGTGACTTCATAAAATAGTTATATCACATTTCTGGAATAAGATCTTGCTAAATATTGCTCAGACTAAACATCAAAGTGTATTGAAAATAATTTCTTGTATAAAAAGCCAGCTACTTTAGTTTACATCTAAAAAGAAATATTTAAGAATTTAGGTTATTTTCTTTTATAAAACATTGGCTTATTATTTATTTTATTATTACAGATACACTTCTTTGTAGATGAAGTTTATTCTACCACAGAAAGAAATGCCGAAACAACAGATGTTACTGAAACTCTGGCTACCGAACCAGAAGTCACGGAAACGCCTCAAGAGATAGAATATAACAAAACATGTGAAATAATACCGACATTTAAACACTTAATGTACCGTGAACCTAAATATATGGAACTATATGTAGGCTCAGTAGAAGACAGTGGGGCTATATACCCAAATTACGAAAATCCTCCGGAAGAATTTCTTAACGCATTATGGCCATATAACATTACAGTTGACGGCGTGGTGCTGGAAAATAATTGGCCACTAGATCAAAGAAAGAAAAGTTTTAATGACACTGCTAAACTTCCGTACTTTAGCAAGGTAAGTTGTAAGGCAGAA
>NJDC01007960.1:0-18422 GCA_002245475.1 Calephelis virginiensis | reverse complement strand
TTGATGCGGTTTTTGTAATAGATAAAGTGACTGGAGAGGAAGGTTTATATGTATATTTCATACCCGTGCAAAGCCGGTGCGGGCCGCTAGTATAAAATAAAGAATAAATGTATGGTAATTAATTAAAGTTTTTAGTGATATTAGCAGTCGTAGTCTTGATGTGACTACATTTGTATATATGAGGGAAAATTAATATATTTGTTTGTGTTATTGTTTCATGTGTAGGGTGTCATCATGAAGCGTAATATAACCATCATGAGATATCATGAGCACCATGCGTTTGTTCGTTATTTTATGCATAAAAAATACCAAACAACTGAACAATTGAGTTTTGGCGCCATCGAGAAAAAAGATGGCCGAAGTTTTTTCATAATTATTGAATTTCGTGTTGATATTGAGTGAAATTAGTCAATTTTGGTGGCATTTTGTACAATTTTGTTCAGTGAAAGTGCAAAAATGAAATAATCATTAAGAAATTAGCGTATCGTGTATTTCCTCGTTGCCGCCAAATCTCATTACATGAGCTTGTGTAAAAAGGCAACCACTTTACCCAAGAGCCTGACATGACTTCCTGACGACTTATGACTTATGACTGATAAAATTAATTGTAATTGATATAAAATTTTATGCAAATTTCTACTTGACTAATGGCTAAATACTAACGTGAAGGCCAAAACCTTATGAAAGAAAGAAGAAAACTGAACAATTATTTATCTCTTGTCCCTTTTCCTTCGCTGACTTACTTACTAACATATTACACTTTGCAATTTTTTAATTCGTATTAAATATTAATTTATTTCTTATTATTTCATTACACTTTATATCTGGAAAGTATTAGGTGATATTATTGAAATACAATTGAATTGTTTTAATTATTATGTTAAATATTTTTCGTCATAATCTAAGCGCTGGAAAACTGCAAATTACCAACATCGATTTCAATAATTAATTCATCTACGTACCCAAAAATTAATTATTGAAATTGTGTAGTGTTTTATTGCATGGTTGCTTCATCAGACTTTAGTCTATAGCATTTAGATATTTATTTACGTTATCGTTTGTAATTTTGTCTTATTTATTATTTATATTATGTATGTAATATACAATGTTTTTTTAATGACTAATTTGTTGCTAATCTCGCGATTTTTTGGAACTTCACCGAGCTTTAATATACAATATACTAAGAATGCCCAGCAAACTTCGTATTGCTTGCTCCGTATTTGATGCTCCGGTAATAACGCAGTCTACGGGACCCAATGTAAAACATTCCAAAATCAACAGCTACTTACAAATAAAAACTAATTCTAAAATGTTTTCGAGTAGACAAAATTGTAGATTTAAACCATTCTAGAATCCTCTTGAACAAGCACAAAAATTTCATCAAAATCGCTCCAGTTGTCTAGGAGGAGTTCAGTAACATACATACACACACAAGAAATATATGTATAAAGATAGATGTAGTTATACGAGTATATTGCTGAATTCTCTTATTTATTTGTGTTATAGAGGTCCCGGTTTCGAACCCCGGGTCGGACAACAAAAAGAAAATTGGGTTTTTCCAATTTTCTGATAAAAAAAAACGTTGCTCGGGATTGGATATGTGCCCGGTTGGCGATAGGCTTGCCACCTATCACATTGTGGGACTTAGTGTCTTCGGTTAGTCGTGGGTGCCCTGGTTGTGGCTTTGCCTACTTCTTCGGGGATATGGGCGTGAAGATACTTTTTTATATGTGTTGTGTAATAAAAATGAAGTAATATCAATAAAATTTAAATTTATGTACGTACTTTATCCTTATTTTTGTTAATTAAGTGGTACCGACATATTTGATCTCTGTTAGCCTTATGGTTTTAGACACACAATTTTATTTGTGTACACACTACCTCGAAATTCCACTTATTCCAAATAAAAAAATATTTTTTAAAATCTGTTCAAAAATGACCGATATCGAATAACATACGTAATATAAACATAGGATTCGAACATATAAGCTCCTTCTTTTTTCGAAGTCTGTTGAAAAGATTTTTTTTATATTGGAAGGCAAACAAGCAGACGGATTTCCTGATGGTAAGAAATTCATGCCACCTAGAGACACCAAAGGTGGTAATGGTGCGTTTCCAACCTGAAACTAAGATGTTAGGCCTTGCGCAAAAGTAAGTTTACCGGCTTACCTTACCCTCCGAACCGAAACACGTCAACGGCAAGCGCTGACGGTGGTAGGAATAAGCTGGAATAAGTAAGACGGTGGTACCAATCCGGGCGAGTCGCTGCAAAACTCTACCACCTAGTCAGATGTCACGATGTTAGCGACGGTAAGCCTATGCTTGCCTTTTACGAGCTGCCTGACAGGAAGGCAGATGGTCTATTCTACAAAGGAAACTGGACCATCACGGGGAAAATAAAATTAAAATGACTCTATCGAATGACTCTTCAGTTTTAAAATTGAAGCGGCTGTGCAATATCTACAATTTCTATAGGCTACGGTTATCTCTTGCCATCATGAGAGCCGCGTGTGTTCGCTATCTTATCACCAAAACATAACATGTAATTTTATACAGTTACTAGCGGCCCGGCAAACGTTGTTCTGCTATATTTTTAATGTGATTTTAGTAAAAAAAATTGGTGTTGAGTCACCCTTATCATTTGTGTGTATAAAAAATAAATATTGGCCGTTTCTCAGACCTACTCAATATGCTTACAAAATTTCATGAGAATCGGTCAAGCCGTTTCGGAAAAATACGGGAACGAACATTATGACACTAAAATTTTATATATAAGATTGTGAGTGGGTTGGTCCTTAATCTAATTACATAATTTAAAAAAAACATCCATCTGAGGAACTATTTCGGTTTAATCAGACTTTTGATTTAACAAAATAAAGCGAGTAAAATAAAAAAGAAGATAATAAAGCTCGGGACTACTAACATTAAAATTTCTAATGAAAATGAAAGGTTATGGCCATTACACAACTTAATATTTAACTGCAAAGACGAATCATCATTTCAGATCTCATTTAATAGTATAAATCAGAACTGTGTAGATGTAGGCCATAACTACCGACGTAATTAATCTAAAAAAAGAATTGAAAATTGCCCCACAGCTATAATTCAAATGGTCTAACCCTTCGTTTGGAACATTCCTCAGCGAAAGACTAAAAAGTGCAGGTTTAAATACTGTCTAAGGTTGTTTTATTTTCTTTAATATTTGGTTGAAAAGTTAACATCATTTATGCACCCAATATTAATTTAGTTTATTTACTTTTATAAATAAAACTCTATTTTAATTGGTCGAGAAAGTAATATACACTCCTTAATGTGAGCCTGAATTAATAAAATGAAATGAAATTGATATCTTTTCCCGTCATAGACATAGATATCTGTGAAGTACACTGATGTCTCTTGTGGTCGGTTTTTGGTGGTCATTTTATTTACTTCAGTAATTATATATGTAATGGCATCCTTCACTTACACCTATACCTACCAGAAGCACTTACTAACTTTGGGGTTTAATTCTTATGATTTATCTTGAGATATTTATTTATCAATACATACGCGTAACACGTATACACAAAACAGTCAAAGTATGCAGAGATATCGAGTGCCAAATGTCATGATTTTTTATGATATTGGAAAGCAACAAGTGACACGTAAGTGAACCATCTAGTGACACGTAAAGGTTAAGGGTGGTAATGTTGTTTTGCCAACCTGAGTCCGGGGTGTTAGTCCTCAGGCAAAACTAAGTTTACTGGCTACCTTATCCTCCGAACCGGAACACGTCAACGGCAAGCACTGAGGAATAGTTAAGGCGATGATGCAAAACCGGACGAGTCGCTGCGAAAATCTGCCACCTAACAAAATGTCTTTTCAGACCTGCATATTATTTTTTTCATACAAACATGCTGGTTTGACGCAACGGATACTAGCAATTTCATCGTGGAATATCTACCTAGCCTCTGTAGGATGGTTATACCATCGTAATTCGCATTATATATGTCGAAAGGTCGTATGGCTTAGATACTGTGGTTATTAGTATAGTTGACGTAGCAACTAGCGCAATATAGATTGGCATTCAAAGGCTTTAAGTAAACACCACGTGCAGTAGCAGGTGCGCTTGCAGGTGTTGTTTTATCAGCTTGTTTATCGGCTGCTACGGCTATATAAATCAAAGCAAGCATGCTTCGTGAGGCGTTCCTTGTGAACGCCTTGCAGTGTTCGGACCGCTGTCTAGTACGGAGGTCGCCACTGGTAATAGGTCTCTCCCTGTCATAGGATGGCAAAGAGATAATTCTAGATCATAATTGTTAATTTAATTATGATCTAGGTCCCGGGTTGTGGGTCATTCGGGGGGTGCCTTATTTGGTTGACACTCACGCAGGAAGGGCGGGGTGGAGCTCTCCTTTCCCCTTCGGGGGTTTACTTTTGTTGTCATAGTGGAATGCTTATTCCTATGTTCACGATGGTTTGTTTGGCAACGGATAGACATACGCTACTTGTTAGTGAGAGAGTACTGAATGATAGAGTGTGGACATCAGGATCGAGTGGATCACGTGTTACGACTTTGTCTGATATTTCCAAGTTCTTTAGTGGCCAAACGCCCACAAGTTGTACGCTCCCGGGCTACCAGCCCGGCGGCTCATATATCGGCCAGTAGATAGGATGTGTTTTCGCTCCGACATATATATTATATTTTGTCAATCTTTACAAAATACAAATACAAAATATTTTTTGTTTTCCCTCAAAAATACAAACAATTGTTTGGGTGTTTATTAAATTTATTCTGGTATATTATTTAAGTATTTCTGTGTTTTAGTATCGTTGACTTACACCCATAACACGAGCATATAATTTGCTTACTTTGGGGTAAGATATGATTTGTGTAACTTGTCCTGAGATATTATTAAATATATTTCTTTAACTAGTGGTCGCCCATTGGTCGAAATTCGACCATAAAAAAAATTAATATCTTGTTGATAAGAACGCCATCTTCATTTCTCAAGACCCACTACTTTGTTTCCAAACTGTATGATTATAGTTTGTGCGCCATCTGTGATCTTCTATTGTTATCATCAATATATTTTTTTGTGTTAAAATATTAGCGTTGTGCACTTCTCCTGCACATAAACTATAAGTGTGCCAAATTTCATACTCCTTTTCTCCGTTCGCGCAATTTTCGTAAAAAGGGGTCCAAAGTTTTGGCATCACATATTAATATATAGACAACTTATTAAATAGAAACATCTAACTTATTAACTAGAATCTTTTATCTGCAATTTTCTCTGCATATTTCATTTTAACATGTTTCAGAATTTAGAACGAGTTTTCAATCATACACCAAAATGGAACTCAAAATTGGTGAACAACGAAGAAAAATATATGTTCAAACATAACAGATATGGGAACAATTTTGCAAAAGCTATGTCAACAATTATTAACAAGACAGCTATTTGGTCATCAGCCCAATGGATGGACAGAAATATAATAATCAACCGACAGAATATTAACACGTCTTGGACTAACCTTAATAAGGAATTGGTGGAAGCTGCGCTTGGAGGAATATCCGGTCATTGGTATTGGTCATCACCTATTTGTGGAGACCTAGAATACTTTGATGTAGAGCGACATGCCAGTCTTTGTGTAAAATGGTATATGGCTGGAACGTTCTTCCCATTCATAAAAATACATTCTAAAACGAACATGAGACATCCATTGAACTTTACTGGAACTCACAAGTCGCTTATTATAGACGCACTAAACAAGAGACTGAGTTTACTCCCTTATTTCTACACCACATTGCAAACAGGTCCCTTATTGAGGCCAATGTTTTACCAGTTTCCTAAATCTGAAAGTTTGCACAATTTGAATACCCAATTCAGTGTTGGGAATGATTTGCTGATTGTCCCGAATTTGCATTTGAGCCAAAGTCATGTCCATGTCTGGATGCCACCAGGGACTTGGTATGAATTATGGAGTGGCTTGAAACTAGAGGGTGAGGAAGGAGAAGCTGTAACCATGACTACAACTGAAGCGGACTTCCTCACTTTAATACGAGGCGGTTCTATACTGGCTATACAAAAGGTAAAGTTATTTATATCCTTTCACAACGTCCGGATGTTATTTACATCTTGTAAAAATGTCGGGAGGCAAACGTGAAAGCAAAAAATTAAAATAGACGAAAAAATAAGTATTTACACGCCAGTATCCCGGAAGATGTAGGCGTTACAACTAGGGCATCCATGCCGAAGAATTTAGTCCCACAATGTGATAAGCGGCAAACCTATCGTCTACTGCACACATATCCAATCCCGGAAACGCTATTTTTATTAGAAAAACAACTTCATGAATATATTTCATGTCGTTTTTCCCGTGATGGTCCACTTCCTCTGTGTAGAATAGGTTACATGGGACATTACTAACGAGACTATTGGTGGTATGGTGCTGTTTAGCAACCTATCCGGTTAGGGATCCATCACCTTTCCTATTCCTGACATTGTCATGTTCCGGCCCCGAGGGTTGGTTAGCCGGTGGGCTTGACAATACGCCTAACACCTCGACCACAGAACAGCAACATCTTGAAGATCTATGATGTACATACCCAATTGACTGTTACCATCAGGAGAGCCGTGAGCTTATTCACTGTGTAATTCCATAAAAAAATTATAAAATATAGTTACACACATACATACATACATACATACATACATACATACATACATATCTTCACGCCAAGTCCCTTACGCGGTAGGCAGAGAGTATCGCGTGCCAGACCTCACGATCCGATAAAATATAGTTAGTACTAATTTAACATTTTTAAAGAGGAGGCAAACATGAAAGCAGTTCATCTGAAGGTATATGATCATCGCCTCCTACATAGAACTGCAACAGAAAACGTCTCCCACTGGATCTATGGTCTTTTGAAAGAGTAATCCTACTTTTTCGCTGTTGGTCCGGGCTCCTTTGCAGAATCGACCATCTGCCTTCCTGCCAAGCAGCTCGTAAAAAGCGAGCATAGGCTTACCGTCACTAAAACCGTGACATCTGACTAGGTGGTAGAGTTTCGCAGCGACTCACCCGGATTGGTACTACCGCCTTACCTATTCCTGCCGCCATAACGTCATGACGTGTTCCGGTTCAGAGGGTAAGGTAAGCCGGTAAACTTACTTTTGCGCAAGGCCTAACATCTTGGTTTCAGGTTGGCAACGCACCATTACCACCTTTGGTGTCTCTAGGTGGCGTGAATTTCTTACCATCAGTAAATCCGTCGGATTGTTGGCCTTCCAATATCATAAAAAATTGTCAATGTCAAGTGATAGGAAATTCGCTAGAAAAAGTAGCAATAATATATACCTTGTTTAACCGCCTCGTTGGTCGAGTGGATAGCTTACATACCTAACACCACTGACCAACAGCGACGTTCGGGTTCGATTCCCGACGGGGCCCGACATTTGCGTGATGAACATTTAGATTTCCAAATCCGCGTATTTATTGAATTTATTCTGGTATTTATTTAAGTTTTCCTATGTATTAGTATCGTGGACGTAATAGTAACTTGCTTATCCATAAGTTTTTAAAGATTAGATTCAGTATGTGTGACTTGTCCCAGGATATTTATTTATCACTACATAGTACAAAACAAAGTCGCTTCCTCTGTCCCTATGTCCCTTTGTATGCTTAAATCTTTAAAACTACGCAACGTATTTTGATGCGATTTTTTTAATGGTGTTTAAATTTTTTTCAATAAAGTGATTGAAGAGGAAGGTTTATATGTTTATTTCATAACCGTGCGAAGCCGGAGCGGGCCGCTAGTCTATAATATATTTCAAACTCATGCGTTTAATCCTATTAATAGGTATTATAAATGCGAAAGTTTGTAAGTATGGATGTATGGATGTTTGTTACTCTTTCACGCTCGAATGGCTGAACGGATTTGTCTGAAATTTGGAAGACAGATAGATTGTGACCTGGATTAACATATAGGCTATTTTAAATCCCGATCGCACACCGGTTTTCTGTGAAAACGCGGGCGAAGCCGCAGGTAGCAGCTAGTAATTAATCATTATTAGATTAACAAGGTCTTAACACGTATATTAACTTGTAGAAGCTCGATGTTTTGATCAAGTTACATTGTTCGTAGTCACGAGCTGTCTCTGCGAGAACATCTCCATACGTCAGAAGGGTCCATCTAGCTTCCATCTGTGTTCGATATATCGAGTTACCCTACCCAAAACACTGACCGTATCTTAATTTATTATACACATTTATTTATTATTTTCAGGACACACGAGAAACTGCAGAGACAACTAGGCTATTGTCTGACATTTCAATTATAATAGCTCTCGACTGTACTACACGAAATGACACTTGCAAAGCTTTTGGCTCACTTTACATTTCAAAAGGAACTACGCTGCATTTTACTGCAATAAATTCTTCATTTAAGATAACTGCAAACAAAAACGAAACGTTATGCGACGAAAACATGACTTGGGCTACTACGATCAAAGAAATCAATATTTATGGTCTAAATCACACATTAAATAATTATGATTACAGTAAATATATAGACAAAAGGATCAATTTATGCGACTTAGAAAACAACGAGTTTTTGGAATATGAACTATATTAAGTGCTATTTTGAAAGTTAGTACAACTTTTATAAATCGTGTAAATATTTGGCTGTGATTTTCAATTTTGTTTATACGCCTATCAGTGTAATTGTGTATATTTTATAGATGTGTGATTGGGTAAAATTAAAAGCTTTATAAATATTAACCAATCCAATCTCTAGTCATCAACCCAGCGTAGAAAACTGTTACCCAGGTGTTACACAGGGTCCGCTTTTCTTAGTCAGAAATTAAGTACCTGTAAAACAAAAATAGCTTGTTTTTTAATACTTAGTATGATTGTATTTATTGCAAACACATTGAAAAAAAGTCGTTATTAATATTTACTTTAACCTTTTATACAGTTATACCACAGAATAATATGTACTATCGTACAGAACATCTCTTCGTTGTAACAATTCATACAAATAACGACTCTTGTCACTGAGCAACAAAGTTTAATTCAGTTTGTAGGTACAAGCGCTCCGTAACACACGAGATATTCACCTAACTATTCCCGCTCTCTTTTAACTCGTAACTCTGTCGCTGTCTAGCATCGAGTGACGCGATATTTACGAGTATGGTGCTAGAGTCGTCGGCTTGCGGCCGCGGCAGCGAGCGCTGCTAAGAACTATCTACTATCTTATATTATACAATATTCTCGTGTCACAATATTAGTGAACGTACTCCTCCGAAACGGCTTGACCGTTTTTCATGAAATTTTGTGAGCATATTGAGTAAGGTCTGAGAAACTTGACCACTTATTGTATGTTACGTTTGAATGCGTATGTTTACTCGGTCAATTAGGTAGATAGAATGTTTTGTAATAAACTCTCATAATATGGAATAAAATAACAAAGCTTTAGTTTTTTGGGCACAGAATAATAAGTACCTATTAAAGTAGGTACTTTAGGCTACTTTTATTTGTGAACAACACGATAATCCAAAATGTAGAAGTAGATAGATATTTACTAATTGAAATAAAAATAAGCTTTGAAGTACTGAGGTAGGTACTCTTTTTCATTTCATTTACAAATTAGTCGTTACTAATGTTGTATTATCACAGATAATAATAACTAATTAGTAGTCTGCGATTAGAATCACTCGTAATTGCAGGAAATTTTAAGTTTTGAGGGTGGTATAGCTAGCAAAGAAAGGATTTTTTTAATTTAATTTTTGCCTCGTACTTTTTTACGACAAACATCCATCAAATGAGCAATGCTTTAAGCCAGTCATTCTATTTTAAACGTATTATAAAACTTTTAATAAACACGCGCGTGAGCTCTACGCGTAAGCGGCGACACTCACTATCAAAGTGGATGCGGCTCCACGCGAATTTGTAGGCATTTATCGATGTAGGTACGGCCGAGTGGCGGGGGCCTGGTTATTTTTTTTTTATACTATACAATACAACTGCAAAAACCGACTCTAACTATTTATTGAGTACCACGTCTCGATTTGATAATTCTTTATTATTATTATTATTTACTTTTTATTGTACGCAATAAAAATTAGAAAAAAAACTTAAGACTAAAATCGTAAGTACCAAGGGCGAAATTATTTTTTTTTTCGAAAGATAACAAATGTTTCAGATTTGGTCCCACATAAATTTTATCAACGTCCTACTACTGTTTATAGTAGTAGGGGAGCCGAAGGGGGATTTTTGGAGTAACTTATGAGCGTCAGATTAAAATATGGAAGATTTAGATACCTACCCTGTACCATTGTTAACCACCTCTATTAAATATCAAATCTCTATGCAGAGGCGCGCATGTAGAGTTGCCTATTTTTTGGCTTGAAAATGTCAGATTAAAGTATACGGCGAGTTTATTGCAAGCCAAGTACATATTTAAATTTAAGCAAGACGTACGGAAGTAGGAGGGTCAGAAACTTTCAAAAAACAAGTCATCTTTGTTCATTGTCCATTACGGCAAACTGTCTCATTGACATATTTCTGTCATCGAAGCAAAATTAGGCTAATATTAATTAGGCAAAATTAGGCAAAATTAGGCAAAATAGTATTATTTATAATTTGATGAGCTCGCCTATAATAAAGTGACTATAATTGTCCTTTTAACTTCTAGACGATCAATGGACAGCTAAGAAAACCTCATATGACCTTTTTTACTCCACTATTTAAGTATCTTCACGCCCATATCCCCGAAGAGGTAGGCAGAGGCACAACCAGGGCACCCACGACTAGCCGAAGATACTAAGTCCCACAATGTGATAGGTGGCATGCCTATCGCCAACCGGGCACATATCCTATCCCGAGCAACATTTTTTTTTATTAGAAAATTGGAAAAACCTAGTTTTCTTTTTGTTGCCCGAACCGGGATTCGAACCCGGGACCTCATGCAGTCAAGTCCAACAACTGAACCGCTAGACCACAGAGGCGATACTCCACTATTTAATCGAAAAAGTCCATGACGCTAGAGTTACTACAAATTTAGTACCTTGGGTTCCCCCACTATAGTATACTACTACTAATATACTAGCGAATAAATATGCACTATTAAGTATACCTAAAAAATAACTTGTTGGATCATGGTAAAATCAATAAGGGAACCAAATCAGAATCCATATTTCTAAAAAGTAACCATCAAAACCATCGTGTAACGAACATACAAAAAAAAACTCAGCAAACACAATCAAATTGAGAACAACCTAATTTTTGGAGTCCGTTAAAAAGGACTAAGGCTTCTTTTTTATACCGTCACAAGCTTTCACTCCCGCCTATTGTTACTTTTGATGTATAAACTTATTTAGTTTCATCTTAATCCATTCAGTAGTGTGAAAGAGTAGCACACATCCATCTATTCTGACAAACTTTCGCATTTATAATACTAACTTCCACTCGCAGCTTTGCCGGAGTACCAATATATATTTTTTGTATATAAATTGTAGTCTATATGCTATTCTGATTTATAAACTATATTCCTGTAAAGTTTTATCTACATCCGTTCAGTAGTTTGTGCGTGTAAGAGTGACAAACATCCACCCATTCTCACAAACTTTCGCATTTATAATTCTAGGATTAGAATTATTATTGACTGGTTTATTAAGTTTTTTATATTTCAGTAGAAGTTTGTGTACGTTTAATTAATGAATTTTTCGTCTTTGCTATGTAGCGTTTCGGTATACGACTTGGCTTCTTGAGGTCTCGGGCTCGATCCCCGGGTCGAGTAACACAAAAAAATAGAAAATATGTCTTTTTTTAATTAACAAAAATAAAGTTGGCGATAGGCTTACCACTTATAAAATTGTGGTACGTAGTGTCTTCGCCTAGTCGTGGGTAGGTACCCTCTTTTTTAATATAATGGAAGGCAAACAAGCAGACGGATTTCCTGATGTTAAGAAATTCACGCCACCTAGACACCAAAGATGGTACTGGTGCGTTGCCAACCTGAGGCCGGCATGTTAGGCCTCGAGCCTTTATTATTATTTTTATTATGAATTCGAAAAAACTCATTTCGAGTTACCCGATGCGGGAATCAAATCCGGGACCTCAAGTAGTCAAAGCTAACACCCTATTATAATATATTGACGTAATCTATAAAAAAGGGATTAAAAACATCGACTTTATTTCTGATTCGAATATCTCAAATACCTTAAGTCGCTTAGAAACGATCTACATTGATCAAACTGCGGCCAATTAGTTTTGTGAGGTTAGACCTTTGATAACATGATGTAATCTTCGTTTAAACATCTAATAATATACTTGTCAATGATGCAACTTTATAAATCTATAACAAATAAAGATAATAAGAAACATTTCCATTTGGAGGAACTGAGAAATATGTCAATATGACCTCGTCATGAACTTTGATAAATCTGAACAAACAAACTCATTTAATATTGAAAGCGCGCATGTGAATACTGTTTGGTCGCATCAGTCAAGCTAATGAAATCAAACAAACATAACGACAAGGAAGCTGAGATTAGTCGGACTAAGAAAAAATCTGAACGAGAACCCATAATGCCAAATATTAAGGTATTCACAGGAAGCTCTCATCCAGATCTAGCTAAAAGAATTGTATCACGGCTTGGGTTTGACTTAGGGCGAGCTGTTACTAAAAAGTTTAGTAACAAAGAAACAAGTGTCGAAATTGGTGAATCTGTAAGAGGTGAAGATGTGTACATAGTTCAAAGTGGCTGTGGAGAAATCAATGATAATTTGATGGAACTTTTAATCATGATAAACGCTTGTAAAATAGCATCTGCATCACGAGTAACAGCTGTGATCCCATGCTTTCCGTATTCCAGACAAGATAAAAAAGAGAAAAGCAGAGACCCCATCACGGCAAAGCTTTTAGCTAATTTGATATCAGTGTCTGGTGCAGATCATGTCATCACTATTGATCTCCATTCATCACAAATCCAAGGATTTTTCAATATACCAGTTGATAATCTCTACGCTGAACCTGCTATTACAAAATGGATTAAAGACAATATTCCTGAATGGAAATCCTGTGTAATGGTATCACCAGATGCTGGTGGTGTTAAAAGAATGACTTCAATCGCAGATAGACTAGACGTTGATTTTGCGATTATCCACAAAGAGAGACAAAGGGCCAATGATGAAGACGCCACGGTGTTAGTTGGTAACGTAAGAGACAGAATAGCTATAATGGTTGACGATTTAGCTGACACATGCGACACTATCGTAAAAGGTGCAGAGAAATTGCGCGAAGCTGGGGCTTACAAAATTTATGCCATTTTGACTCATGGAGTATTGGCTGGTGATGCCATAGACAAAATAAATAAATCCTGCCTTGAAGCACTTGTTGTAACAAATACAATTCCTCAAGATACACACATGAAATTGTGTCCAAAGTTACAAACTATGGATATCTCGATAATGTTAGCTGAAGCCATACGACGTACGCATTACAATGAATCTGTGTCTTATCTTTTTACAAATGTACCTTATTAAAGCTGGTAAATGTTAAGTGTGATCTAAAATAAATTATAAATTTGTTACTATTTTTATTTAAGTCTATCAGATTCTGCTTAATCAGTCGAGGGGTTAGCGTACACGTTGCAGATCATTTAAGATGCTTAGGCTCCATTCCTTACAGATCGACATTAAAATTTGTTTTATGAATATCGACGAATTAATAAATTAACAAATGAACACTTGATCTCGCATTATATAAAAATGCCCTAACAAAAATAAAATAGTTATAACGCTAAATATAACTTTACAAATCAAAGCATACAAAGGTATGTATGACTGAGTTTGTATATTTATTAAATTTCTTTTATTTCTATGTATTAGTGTCGTCGACTAACACCCATCATATGGGAACATAAATTGCTTATTCATCATATTCAGGTCAAGTCATATAAATATAGACAAGCAAAGACGCCCATAGCACTTAAGGTTTTGTTGTCAGTATTTCCACACTCGCTGGATTAATTTTGAATGAACAATGACAAAAGGTACGCATATGTCAACCACCGCCTCTCAGGCTCTGTTCCCACACTCAAGAAACGAGTCGTTTTTTTACAAATGGTTGCTTTTTGTACCAATAGTACAAAACCTAACCACAGTCGTTCGTTTTCGATTGTTAACACTGAACATTTTGCATAACTATGAGCAACGCTGCGTTACTTTTAGTTAAACTACCAATGGTTATACTGACGGTTTACGGTTCGTTAATTATAGGAACCGAGCTTTAGTAGACCATTACACGATAGTTTTTGTTGTCAGTTTTACCAGTCATTAAATTGACGGACAATCTAGATTCTAGAGTATAAAACGGTGACTGACATATTACATAAACCTACATTCAAACGTAATAGGGATTCCAAACAGATCAAAACATTGGTTTGCATCCGTGTGGAACGAAGATATTATGTTCGAACCAAAGTTTCCACCAAGGTCACATTTGTAGAAGGCGTAATTGGGACGTGATTACAACCGTCTGGTAAAACTTTCAGTAAAACCATTTCAACGTGTTTCAGGAATTGTGATAGACTGACAGCAAAACCTAACGTGCAATGGGCACCTTTACCTGCATCTATTAATCTAATCCCATAATAAGCAATGATGCGATACACAGTGAGCCAAGGTGCTAGACTCTATCCATAATATACTAACTGTACTTATTCCAACTTCTATCAATTCTGTACTTAACCCAACGTTGTTATATGGAAGCGAGAGTTGGTATAAAACGAGAACGCTACTGAAAATCGGTGATTTTTTTAATGATATTAGAAGGCAAACAAGAAGACATATTCCCTGATGGTAAGAAATTCACGTTGCCTAGAGACACCAAAGGTGGTAATGGTGCGTTGTCAACCTGAGGCCGGAAAGGTAGGCCTCAAGCAAAAGTAAGTTTACCGGCTACCTTTCCCTCCGAACCGGAACACTACAGCGGCTAGCACTGACGCTATGCCGGCAGGAATAGGTGAGGCAGTGGCAATCCGGTCGAGTTGCTGCGAAACTCTACCACCTAGTAGGATGTCACGGTATTTGCGACGGTAAGCTTTTGCTCGGTTTTTACGAGCTGCCTGACAGAAAGGCAGATGGTCTATTCTGCAAAAGAGCCCGGACTAACACGGGGGAAACGGAGAGGTCTTACGCTCACTGACCGCATTCGTAACATTAAGATCCGAGAAAGGATGGGATTGAAAGAAAGTGATTGTTCTAAAATGAGAAAGGGCATGCTCAAAATTAAAATATATTTATTCACGTTCCGCTCTGCTGGTTCGGTACTGTGGAAAGAATGGCAAATGAAAGATTGACAAAGCAATTATAAGATGCGATTCTGGATGAGAAAGAGACCTAGATTGACATTCCACTATCACATTGCGCGGGTATAATCCGAGAATGTTGCCAAGAGTCCCGGCATGTTTGTCTTTGTATAAAAAGGGTAGGTAATGAATGTGGAGGAAGCCAAAAAGGTCTGGAAAGATCGTGAATTTGGTACTCCATACCCTCTGCTTAGGCCGTAAGGGACTAGGCGTGAAGTGAATATGAAGATGATATGTAGATATGTATTTGTAGATGTGTATGTATGTACAGCTATTTGTAGCCAACGCCATTATTAAAATTATTATTTAATCTCTTGAAATATTAGGAAAAATGTACCAATAAAATTGAAAACGTACTTAAAATATTCAAATGAGTTGAGTACCTCCTACTTTTTTAAAAAATCGTTTAAAATACCTACATTTAAGTTAACGACACTGAAAGTGACACCTGAGCTAACTGTGATAAATGAATGTTGTCAAATACGTGATCCAAAGCGAATTAATGAGACAAAGACATGTACAACATCTGGTCCAGACACAAATTTCATTAGTTTTTGAAATAAAATATAAAACCTTTGATTTCAAATATGTTTCTGCAGACGAAATGGAATATTAAATATCGACATAAGTCACAAAAATGTAATGGATTTTGGTTGCCGAAGTTTGTTTCGCCTATTTTTTCGATAGGAAACGATGGTAGTTGAACAAAGTAAAATTTGTTAAAAAAAAATTTCACGTTCTTTACATGTGACTAATCTGTAAAACTTGTGACAAATCCAAACACGGGAAACAAAATTTATTTCTAAATTAAAATTTAAATCTATTTGTGTTCTGGTCGCGGAGGTAGGAGGTGGGAACTTTTGTTGGGTTGTCACATGTGACGTGACAAGAACAACAAGAACGTGGCAATTTATATTGTTTCCCGAGCTCTTCCTTGTCCGTTCTTCCTCCGAGGCTTGTCACATTCTGCGTCATTTGGAGGATTATTTGCCATATGCGCGTGGGGTACCTCGCGGAAATCCGCCGCGGAATAATCCACGCCGATGCGCCCCGGCACAGTGGGCGTTGCTCCATACAAAATGTATGAAAGCGATCTAGGCGGATTATTGCGCTGCGATGCGCCTCCCGGCCGTCCCGGCCCGGCCAACTGGGCGCTATCCTTTAATAAATAAAAAAAAATCGTTTATTATCAGGTTACATAGACCCATAAAAATAATAATTAAAATTTCATATAAGGTAATAAAGAAACACATAATATTATTATAATGACATGCTTTAAATAAATAATTAATTAATAATTGATTCAAATTGATTTTGTATAACAATAGCTGATTTTAAAAATGTCTAGCAATTAATACAATGTCAAAATAATTTAAAATAGAATTCAGGTACAAAAATTAAAAAAAAAAGAATAATAATAAAGATAAAAGCAATGCAATACTACAAACTGATAAAATTACATAATAATTGAGATTGACTGTCTTCCTATCCGACATTTCTCGCGACTTGTCGACTACAACAATGCCTGATAAAAGGACAGTCCAGTCTATTCGCAATCATACTTAGGACTGTGTTGGTGCTGCCTCTCACCCTGCGCACCAGGGAGGCACACCTTTTGCGCATAGTTGCGTGGAAACAGTCAGTTCGCACCACTGCGAACATCCCTGATGCACTGTAATATCGAGGCAGCCTCAACAAAGCCCTAAGAGCGTTATTATATTGAATTCGGAGGGCGTTGTAACATCTTTGCGAGTAATTGACCCACAGACTGCACGTGTAAAGAGAGGTGCAGAATGCACGGAAAAGAGTAATTTTAACTTCATCAGAAGCTCTCCAAAATCTGCGGGCCAACATATTCGCTCTTCTGGACAACGATCTCCGCTCCCGCTCAATATCTTCATGGTCTTTGAGATCAGTGATTATGTGACCCAAATACTTAAATTGGTGGACTCTTGTTAACGCTTCACCACAGAGATGTACCAAGGGAACATTTTGTGGGCACTTCGCACCAGCCGTCTCAAACACCATGATATTGCTTTTCTTTACATTGTAAACCAGACCGTGCTGCGTTGCAAACCGTTCACAAACATGAAGCAATGTTTTCAGACCGCAGACCGACGCACTCAGCAGCACCATATCATCTGCGTAGCTGAAGTTATTGACGCAGACCTCGTCAATGTGACAGCCAATATGACGACCACTAAGCTCAACTATGAGTGCAACATAACATAAAGCATCACCCAGACGGTTGTAATCACGGCTTCAAAAAAGGTGACCTTGGTGAAAACTTTGAAACAAATCAAAATTTAGATTAAATCTACGTTCCACACGGATGCAAACCAATGTTTACAGCTAATGTTTGCCGTTGTTCCACACGGATCAACAAAAAAAGGTATCAAGACATACCTACATAATAACAAGAAAATACTTAGCATTTTATCTCGAAAATTATTGGTTAAAAAATTTACTCCATTTGAGACCTCAAACATGGTTGTAAACCTAAACCTGTGATGTAACTGAGCACAAGGGCGAGGGCTGACGTTGTGGGGACAAAAATGGGTGAAACAGAAATACTTGGAATATTATGCCTCGTGGATGTTTCGTGGCGTTAAGTGCCTGACAACCTCTCGACATCTCTTTCTTACTCACCAATCATTGCTTCAAATTGGAATTGTGACAATTTTTTTCATATTTTACTCTTTTGAAATCTTCATAAGCCTTGCCGCGTCTACCTTACTTGAATGAAACGTTTTTGAACTTTGGAAGAGACATGATTAATTATAGACATAATTAATATTACTAAATCCTTAGCAAATCTATCAGCTAAAATTAAACAAGGTAATACAGCCCTAATACACATAGTACTACGGTTACGTTTGTTATCATTTTACTTTTTTAGCAGTACGCACAAAAAACCTAATAACAATTGCAGCGGAGGCGGCGGCGCGAATTTCTTACCACCAGGAAATCCGTCAGCTTGTTAACCTTTCAATATCATATAAAAAGATATATTATCGCCTCTGTGGTCTAGCGGTCCGGGTGTTGGACTTGACTGCATGAGGTCCT
>NJDC01007959.1:22498-33658 GCA_002245475.1 Calephelis virginiensis | reverse complement strand
TGACCCTTCTACAGATTTATTATATGTATAGATCAGCCTTTCCCAAAGTGGGCGATAACGCCCCCTTGTGGGCGCTGGAAGCCTAGAGGGGGGTGGTATAAATCTTGAAAAAAATGTTTTTTTTAAACTAGGCGCAACAAATATGTTATTGAGGTTATTGACAAGAAAAAAACGAGGGGGGGGGGCGCTACAAAACAACTGATTTTCAAAGTGGGCGTTACATGAAATAAGTTTGGGAACCTCTGGTATAGATAGACAGCATCAAAAACTTGTTAGTCACGAAAATGCTATTTATGGCTAATTGGATCATTAAAGTTCAAACGTACCTTGCAAGCGGCCTCAATGGTCTTGCATAGAGCCCCAGACGAAGGCTCGGCGTGGAAGGCGTGCGCCACGAACTGGTCGTGCGGAGTGTGTACTATAAAGGCACATCGCCTCACGTCTCTTCCGATACCCAGGAACGACAGGTATCGGACACGGCATTCTACAATTGGACTAGTTTCCTGAAAAGACAGGTTTCGTAAGTTTTTCAGGTGTATAGCGTAGACGTTTTTCGTAAATATTTCTGCAAATTTTGAGTGTAAGGTGGAATTATTTGATATTGCAATTGTTTTTCTAGAAGTTCGGGTATTTCTGCGTTAACGAATTCCCAAGAAACGCAGGAGAATAGAACAGGAAACGGGAGAATAAAGAATAATTAGAAATCGAGAATAGGACAGGAAACGGGAGAATAAAGGATAATTAAAAAATCTAACTTCGTGGCAGCATGTATGTAATTCTAACACTATGTGGACGTATGGCTAAACGCAATGTAGGTGCAAATGGAATCTCTCTCACTTCCTGTCTGTCTATGCGTATGTGTTGGGAGTGTATGTGCGTGTGGCTCACCCCTTCCTCGGTGACAGTGATGACGGAGGGGGCGACAGCGACGGCGACAGGTCTCCAGGCGCAGGGCGGGCGCGCGGCAGCTAGACGCTCCAAAGCGTCGTTAAGCACGTCCATGCCGGTGGCGCGTGGGACCTCCGCACTGCCCAGGTACCGCGCGCGAACCGTTTTCCGGGGCTCTTCCATTGGGGTCGGGAACGATGCTCCTGGAGAAGATACACTTTTAACTTGTGTCAACGATTTCTCTAACAATGTCTAATTGTATGGACACTACAAGCCAACTACAAACGACAAAACTGTCTTTTATGGCCGCACATTTAACAGAGTAGATTCGTCAGCTGCAGACAGCGACGCAAATGTATGGTGTATGTAGACCACGGTTGCCTCTTACCATCAGGACAGCCGTGTGCTTGTCCGTCGGCGTCTCACTTTAAAAGAAAGCTGTCTGTCATGATCCTCTTGTCTTTACTACATAAGTCCAACAGAAATCTTGGGTTATTAGTAGGAGCGTTGGTTGTAACAACCTCTCTATCATGATATTTCTTTCTTTTACTATCTATTCCTTATACAGATAAGATCTCAGATAAGAGGCCATTGGTAAATTCGTCGTCTTCGGAAGCTGTTCTATCATAGTCTTCCTATCTGCACTACCACAGTTGCCTGGCCGTTAGCATCCTCAACGACTTCGTGGTCCTCCTGTCTATGTTAGCTACTTACCGGACAGAGGTCTGGGTCGCCTGGCCGCCGGCAGATCGGTAGGCCTGGGCGGCGGCTGTAACGACCGCTCTATCATGATCCGCTTGCAAATGTCCCGCAGCGCGTTGGCGATGGTCCGCGCGGGTGCCTCGCACCGGAACACGTGACACATGTGCTTGCGCGTCACGCGATCACGGGCCACGTATGCGAAGTCCCTGTTGAGAAAAAATAAATACGTGGAATTTAGGTTAAATTTTTAATTATTATTTATTTAAAATTTTAAAAAGAAAATAACAGTGTCAGCTATATCTGTAAACGAGAGAATACTTATTTTACCGAATGTAGTACCTAAACATTTACGCCTTATTATTAAACATAGAATAAAGTAATACTCCAAGTTCAAAGTGGTATCTTTACTACACTGATACAGACTATAATATCCAATTAAACTTGGCGTAATTTTAGTCTATTTTACTATAACTACATAATATAATACAAAGTCGCTTTCTCTGTCCCTATGTCCCTTTGTATGCCTAAATCTCTAAAACTACGCAACGGATTTCAATGCGTTTTTTTTTAATAGATAAAGTGATTGAAGAGGAAGCCGTGCCGTTATACCCGTGCGAAGCCGGAGCGGGCCGCTAGTTTCTTAATAAGGTGGTCATAGTGTAGTTATAAATAGGTACTAACTCTACCGATCAACTGCGAGGATGGGATTCAGTTCCCGACAGGGACAAGCATTTGTGTGATGATCAAAGGTAGGTAGGTATTTTCGGGTCTGCCTGTTTTTTTTAAATTATTCTGTTATCTATCAAAGTATGTCTAGGTGTGAGCAGAGATTAGTAAATATATATTGTATAAATATAGTGTAGATATATTATATATTGCTGGTGATTCTGCTGTCCACATACTAAACTTAGTTTAGGTGCATGCTATCTTTTTCAAATGAAACAAAAACATAAGAGATGGAACATTTAGATTAGTCCGCACTTGTCAAATTGTAATATCCAAGTTTTAGGAGTGATTCATAAAACATCCATAGAAGTGTCATGTAAAGACTAGAAACACGAGCATTAAAAGTGTTTTGTTTCTTTCTATTACTTTCGTTGAAAGAAGATAGAGATATCTTCAAACTAGTTTATCTGAGTGCGCAACAAAATTACCACCATTGTGTTTGGTAATAATTATCTTTGTTTAACACCCATAACATTCGCATTTATTTCGCTTACTTTGAGGTTAGATAAATTTGTGTGGGTAATTTGTAAAGTGATATTTATTTATTTAGGTTCTATTACATTAAATATGTAAAGAAAAAAATATAATTAAATTCCATACCTCTCTCTGTTCCAAGGATGCAGAAAACAATTACATAAATAAGGTTAACAAAATGATAGTTACATTTATATTGACAAAAAAAAATTTATTCATAGTCACTACAAAAATAAATAGCTTTCGAGTTTTTGGCGACATCGAGAGAAAAGATAGTCGTAGTTTTTTGTAATTATTTCATTTTAAATGAAATTAAATTTAATAGAAATTTTGGTAGATTTTGTTTAGTTAAAGTGCCCAAGTGAAGTACTCATGAAAAAATTAGTATATCGTGTATTTCCTTGTTCTTGCCAAATCTCATTAAATGAGCTTGAGGAAGGAGGCCATCGACTCTGATATGACTTTCTTTGACGACTAATGTCTAATTTTGAATAATTTTAGCCTAATTTTACTATATCGGGTAATTTGATATTAATTTAAACTTGACTAATAGCTTACGTTAACACTCATATCATATAATAAGATAATAGCTTTCTAACACTCAACTGTATTAGAGGTAGTTATGTTGTTTCTAATAGAATAATAATGTAAAGAGTTAACAAATAAAAATAACAAAATGTGAAATGCAACTTACCGTCCATTATCCCTGCCAACGCCCCACACCCGTATAGTGTGAATGGGCTGTGTATGTAATGTGTTCAGACTCTCAGGATCTATCAGTTTAAGTGCTCCATCATCAAGATCCATGAACAAGTCCTTACCCTGAAAATAATTAATACCACTTAAAAACGTCCAGAACTCTGATTCGAACCACCTAGCTCTAATTGCAAACCTAAGTTCTTACAGACGATGAAAACAAAATGAAACTTATCATTACTGTAGAACTACTGAAATTTGTAACTATAAGATGTTATAGGATCGGTATGTTATAACAAATTTATATATACATATAGATCAGTTTAATTAAAAATGATTATGATCTAAAACTTAGGTGCAGATCAAAAATGAGATTCCGATTTATGCCTATCATTGGATACAGTAACTTCCTTTCCAATAACATCTAATTTAATTATTTTAGCCTTTATTTTTTTATATGTCAAGAAATTTTACTAATTATAGCTTGACGTATGAATCATAGTATGTCACAAGGAACTACTCTTGGTCCACTTCTTTTATTTGTTTTTGAAAATGTCGACGAACGAAACGAAGTAAAAATCATATGTTAGATGTCCTACAGCCAGTTTCCGAAACGTAAAAAGATTTCATTTACGTTATACGTAATTTAATTTATCTCTTTTAAACAGCTGTTTAACATGAGTTCTGTTTAGTCAAAATCCAGTGAAGTTGTAAAAACTTCGACGTTAGCAACACATAAGTCATTAAAGAAAGAGTTATGTTCCGACTTAGAGCGATTCCGCACTACGTCCGATCCGAATCTGTGAAAATAAGTTCCGTAGCAGCCATAGAACTATTTCTATGGCAATTCACGCATTACATCCGATCTCCGACATCCGATTTGTTTCCGTCATTCTAGTATCTCCATTCCGGAGAAGATTTTTGACGGACCAAAGTAGCCATAGTACTATTTGTATGAACGCTCTGTTAGTTTCGTCTTCCCGACACTTATAAAAAACTTTATCTGAACCAAACAGCTGTTTTAACATGAGTTCGGTTTGAAGTAAATTAAAATTGATTGGCGTGTCGGAAACTGGCTGTTAGAGTCTACATACGAATAATTAAACAAGTCTTGATAAACTGTATTATGATGAGTCAATGCGCAAAACAATTATTTTAAGTAACCTTGCATATTTCCCACGATATCTATATATTATAATAAATTTATTTAAACAACCAATATTTTTATTTCAAGCATCATAATTATTATTCTCTATGCATAACGTTAAATAGAATATGCTGTGAAAAGATACAGATAAGTTTAATTTAAAATTATGTTTCTTAAAGAGTTTTTACCAACTTTATATCAAAAGTACAAAATATAATATATGGTGATGATCATTATCATGATTAAGAGCAGAAAATCTGCAAAACTGACTCAAAATACATAATTGGGTAGGATCGCGACTTGATCATTATTTTTTCGAAAGATAGTAAATAAACCAAAATAAATTTTATCAAGGCCTAAAAATAATATTTAGACTAATAATTTACAGCCATCCAAATATCAAAGTTAAAAAATACAAACAATCGATTTGAAAACCTGTGCCAGTTTTGGAGTTTGTTAAAAAAGTAATGTGTCACTTTCAATATGTCAATTATTTTTTACTAATATGGACAGTTACTTTACTCTTTGCTAATAGATCATCGGGGCCATTTGAGTACACTTTTAATATAATAAAACACTAACATTTAAGGCTCTAAGGATGCTTTGAAATTCTAAGTAAAGTGATTATTCATATTTATCAAGTAATAATCATAATCATAGGATCTCGCTAATGGTGACTTACATCTCCCCAGCGTCCAACTTGGTCGAGTAAATCATTTCGACCAAGGCTCAAGTCCACAATACATTTGTTGACCGCACGACTGGAACGCTCCGGTGTGAGGTCTGCTTCTGCTATTTCGACCCAACCCAGCGATCGGACGAAGAAACGTACCGCGCGACCATCATGGTCTGGACGGGCTGGGAAACTGCGACGTCTGAAATGTTTGTAAAGATTGGCTAGTTCCTTTTTCTATGCGATAGGAAAGCAACAAAAAGACGTGCTAAGGCAAGAACTGCATTTTGCCCACTTGGTGACTTGGCAATTTCATGTTAATATTAATCTCCTTATCAAGTTAGGCTTCTCTATTCCTCTCACAAGAACAGTGGTTGCAGATGAGGGATGTTTAGTTTTGAACTTGGACAATTCTTACATGTCGATCTTATATTATATCATTAAATATTGTAATAGCAACTCTAAGATTTGATCGCCATTATGGTTTGCGAGGTCCAACGACTTTCGCGGGTTGGTCCTATAGTAATAAAGTCAGAATGCTCTCAATTGACGAGTAGCAGCCGATAATCTTACGCCAGAGTCTTAACATCTTCAGGTTGACAACACTAATCGCTGGGTCATTCTGCGTCACTTATTTGCTATTGTTAGGAAATTCGTGTTTCTGTCTACCTTACCCTATAAAAAAAACGACGGCAATCAAAAAGTTTGAGTTGGAACCCCGTCAGAGATAGGCATTTGAACAAAGTTTGAAAATTTACATTCTAAAAATTGTGTGTATTAATAAATAAACATGTAATCTCAAAACAAAAAAAAACAGTGTGTAAATAGTAAAGCGTGAATAAATAATTAAAAACCTATTAAAATATTTGCACACCACAAGTTGGTAGAATATGTAGGAACGCTTAAATAATTTTGTAACATCTTTGTAACACTCATATTCCGCAAATAAATATTTTTTCTTTTCTTTCTTTCTTTTTCGTTTCAAAGAACATATTTTCCTGTTTATAAGTAGCATTTGAAAACTTTTTACATTTATTTGAAACCCAAAACTAAAAAAAAACATCAAAATGTCACCTACTTGTACGCAACTTCTTCTCTTCTTTTCCTATCTGCTTCTTGGTCTACGTGATCCAAAGCGCCACTGGTAGTACTCCTAGTTACGGATGAAGTCATCGCACCCTCGTACTTCATGTCGAGGTTGGAGCAATCCCGCACCATGGAGATACGAGACTCTCGCGCCTCTATCGGCGGCATTTTTGGTATTTCTCTTTGGATTGTGCCACTTTTTATGTGCCAGTAGTAGGGGCCGTCGTTGTCTGAAAAATGAAAAAAAACTTCATCAGCAATTACTAACCATACGTATTTATACTACCTATTGCAAACTCGGTTGTGTCACAATTAAATAGGATCTCAGCCGTCGGAGAAAATAACGCGAAACATATTGTTTAACATTTGTGGCCAACTTGAGTCCAAGACTTTATGCACTGGTCATTATACTGATCTTTAACTAAATTGGTTTTGATAAAACACAACTGTCCTACTTTGGATTAAAGATCAATATGATCCTATGATCTCTAGATAGATTCTAATCAAATCTCATTATGCGTTTATTTACTTATACAAAAATATAAGAGTTTGTTATACTTTCACCGCTAATTTGGATTAGACTTTCAGAGAGGTTATAGAAATTAAAGCTCCGGAGATCGGGAACACAGGCTAATTCCCTTGATTACAAAATTTTTTTTCTAAGTACATTTCAAGAGGTTCCTGTGCTACAGGGAAAAAAATCTTTAATATATTGGAGGACGTGCCGGTAATTGCAAATACATTAAAAAGCTGACCCTCATGTTTCTCCCAACCCGGTGGTAAAACTTCTTTTTTTGGCCGTAACTTGACTGGTATAGCGTAGAGATCGTCGTTGGGGCCCTCTGCACAGTGCGGAACAGGACCTCCATGTCTCTTCTCTGTGTCTTCTTGGTCAGCCCTTTCTTTCTCGGGAGGGGGCGATTCCTCCCCACCATTTTGTTGCGGTGGCGTGATGAGGCCACTTTTTTCACTGAAAATATTTTGTTTATATAAAGGCAAATAGGCAATATCTTGTCTGCTAGTAAAAAATATGTCTCTATGTATAAATACATGTTTTTTTATACACCAAAGATAACGCACACTGGATTCCGGAAAAGGAATCACACATATAAACTCGGAAAGGGATCATCGCAGTATCGCCTGTCGCCTCGCCGTCAACCAGCCATCAACTTAACGTATGTACGTAACCAAACAGTATCAGCAGCTCCTCTACATCAACGACACCGCGCTTACGGCTCGCCGACTGTGTGTGTGTGTGTGTGTGTGTGTGTGTGTGTGTGTGACTGTTCCGAGGCGCGGCGATTACGTTACGATTCCGATTAGTGTGCGTTGCAGTTTGAAGTTTCATACAAACAATAAAGAACTGCTCGAGGCGATACGGTGACGATCCCTTTCCGAGTTGATATGTGTGCTGAAACCTTTACCTGTTGTCTGCTCTAAGCCTGAACACGGAAATAACAAACATACCTATACCTTCAGTGTGTATATATGAGCCTATTCAGGCAAGGCGAGACGTTCCTGGTCTCTACTTTCTAGCCTGAGTGGCTTCAGTGGGGCGATAATCTAGTTATATACATTTCTAGATTATCCTTGTAACAAAAAAAAGTCATATTGAACTTTGAACCCGATTACGAAAGGGTTTTCTGTGGATATGTGTGCAAAAACCGACTCCAACTGTTTTATCAAAAGAATTATCAAATCGCGATTGAATCTTTTTGCAAATGATTCCGAGATGGTCCCACATACATTTTATCATCATCTTAGTGGTCCTTGTATTTTTTTATGACATTGGCAGGCAAACAAGCAGACGGATTTCCTGATGGTAGGAAATTCACGCCGCCTATACACACCAACGGTGATAATGGTGCGTTGCCAACCTTAGGCCGGGATGTTAGGCCTCGAGCAAAATTAAGTTTACCGGCTACCTTACCCTCCGAACAAGAACACGTTAACGGCAAACGCTGACATTATGGCGGCAGGAATAGATAAGGCAGTTGGACCAATCCGGGCGAGTCGCTGCAAGACTCTACCACCTAGTCAGATGTCACAGTGTTAGTGACGGTAAGCCTATGCTCGCCTTTTACGAGCTGCCTGGCAGGAAGGCAGATCGTCTATTCTGCAAAGGAGCCCGGACCAACATGGGGATCCTACTAATGGTTTTTTAGTCGTACTTAATAAGCTTGCCTCGCCTTTGTGGTGTACCAGTCTGGCGTAATACTTGACTACTTTAGGTCCCAGGTTCAATCTACGGATCAGGCAACATAAGAAATAGAAATGTGTGTTTTAAATGTTCTACTAAAATGATATTGCACGGGATTGAATATGCGCCTAGTTGTCGATCTATCACATTGTGGAACTTAGTGTCTTCGGCTATTCGTTGGTGCCCTGGTTGTGACTACCCCGTTGGAGATATATATGGGCGTCAAGTGACAACTAAAGATATTTACTAATGCATAATTAACGACCTCCTCAATTATTGTAACAGACAAAAATTACGATAATGAATAAATCTAGACCTGTCTTTAAAAAAAACTATCAAAATAGACTTGTTATTGGTCGAGTGTTTGCGTATATTTTATAACAAACGTACAAAAAATAAAATAAAAAGCACACGAATAAAGTCGGTTAAAAATACATGTTTTATCGTAATATGTACTCCAGCACAGAACACTGGCTGTGGTAGTCGGTAGACCTATACATGTGGCCTAAGATCAGGGCAGCTGTATTATTAATGGATCATAAAACATTTAAAAAAATAATATGTTATAACTTACGCAAAGTAAACATTTCTTTTTCTTTGTCTCATTTTGTATTTTAAATTTGTCATGTTATGTCCTTAAAACACTAATTTGTAACTTTACACGACAGATACCTAAAGTGGGTTCGGAGATTCCTAAACGTCCACGTCCTAAACCATCAGGGACTCGCGAAATTATCTTCGTGGCTCAATATTTTTAAATAGGTTCATAGGGAGTTAGCTAGAATTCAGCTCGGACTATGGCGAACTGTGAAGAAATAATTGAATAAGAGTGGTACAGTTTCATTCTTGACCTTATGATTAAAGCTTAGCAAAACTTTAAAAAACTTTCAATAAGTACTTAAATTATCTAAATTCACAAAAATAAAGCATTTATCAATTTCTCTTGAATTACACTACAGATCCAAACTCAGTGGCAATGGCATCACTCGGAGGTACGCTTACTCAAAAATAATTTTAAAAATCGGGTCAGAAATTACGGACAAATCGCTTAACATACATAAAAAAATATGAAGTCAAAACTTTAATCACCTTTTTCAAAGTCGGTCAAAAGTTAAATTTAAGAATGACGTGTTTTCATTATAAATCATTTATGGTCAAAGTTTTTGTGTGTTTGATTTGTAGTTAGTGATAGGATGCCAAAAAATAAAAGGTGGTGGGTACTGTTATCATCATATGTGTTTAGGAATAGTTAGGTCCACCCAGGGCCTGATTTAGGGAAGGGCGACCAGGGCGAAAACGAGGGGTCGTTTGTGGAACTAACGAAGAGACTTCAGATAAACCTTTCAAAATCTGACTAATAAACACTAGTAAACATTTTTCCCTTTAATATTTTTTTACTGTTTTAAATTTACCTACTGTACCTTGTACGAACATGATTTTATTGTTCTTAAATATTCATAGAAAATTCAATCAAAAAAAATATTAATTTTATTTGGGCCAAAGTTAGAGCAAGTGGTAGAGTCTTCACTCCGTTGTTGCCCCTAGGCTTCGAGACCTCTAAATCTGACCCTGGATCCAAAACATACATGGATAATCCCCTGGATTGGTTTATTGATCCCTGGATGGATTTGCTGTATATTAATTAATGTTAAGCCCCCACGGAAAAAGAGGGGTGTTATAAGTTTGACGTGTCCATCTGTCTGTGATTGTGTGTATGTAGCATCATAACTTTTGATCAGTTGGACTGATTGCGACGCCGATTTTTTTAAAGCCGATATACAGGGTTACTTTCGAATATCGATTTCATGCAAATTGGAAATTCGAATCGGATTTGTCATTTTAGGTACTCTGGAACACAGTAATAACGGATGATTAACATTTAGTTACAACAAAATTCAATGATTTTTTTATTTTAGTGCTATAGTATGATTAAAAACACACTATCTGACTCTAATTCGGTTTGTCTGTCAACTCTTTACGAAAAACTATTGAACGGGTTTGCACCCAATTTTGTGTAAGAAGTAGAAAAAAGTCCAACATCTAGGATACCTTTTACTACGGGTATTTTTTCATCCCTCTAACCATGAAGTCACTTCAAAATGTGTACGAAATCGCGGTCCATAGCTAGTAAATAATTATAATTATAATAATAATAATAATTCAGGGTACTATTTTTGAATTATAAATAATGATCCGCCATTTTTTTAATTTGTTACAAAAAATGTAATAGGTAACTGAAGAACCGCTTGACCGATTTTATGCAAACTTCACATAAACCATCTACTTAATAGTTAGAAAAAAACGTAATTATTGGTTTGGATAGCTGAGCCCGTTCTTAAAACAACGAAAAGTGGCATTGTTTATATCTACAGATTACTATGCTGATGCCCGCGGATCACTCAACGGATATTTTATTGGTAAGAAATACAATATCGCCTGTGAACAGCAATAGTGACAGTGACAAACTTCAGTTTAGAGTAAACAAACCAGTAGACCAGCCTTTCCCAAAGTGGGCGATAACGCCCCCTTGTGGGCGCTGGAAGCCTAGAGGGGGGCGGTATAAATCTT
>NJDC01007959.1:0-17889 GCA_002245475.1 Calephelis virginiensis | reverse complement strand
AGAATACCCAGCACACCCAGCCAAGCGGGGACACCGGTAGAAGGTACAACAAGGAAATCTGTATTTCTAGATCTTTCTAAATCTAAATCTAGATACTCGTATTTCAAACCAGTCTGACATCGCTAGTGCAATGATGTTATCTAAATTGCCCGATTATTCCATTAGCGGGATTGTCTTGTGTCATAATTAAAGATTTTTGTGTCAATTAATAATGGAGTAGGTATTTGAAGGCCAACCGGTGATGAAATAGCAGAAAAGCTAAAATATAAACTTAAAAATAAAAACAATCGTCTTAATTATTGCAGTAAGAGACGCAACTTTCGAATAACCTTGCGGAAAAAAGGTTTTTTGCATATTGTTTTTTACTTGTTGGTCACTGGTGCCGTTATTGATTTAAAGATAAAGGCATTCGAGTCCCGAGTGAAGAACATATGTAGGTAAATACATATAAGCACTATCGCATTAGTAATTCTTAACCAACTTAAAAAAGGATGAATTCATTGATGCCATTGCAAGTTGATATTGCTGGTGATTATGTTGTTCACAAACTAAACTCATTTTAGATACGTTTGCTATCTTTTTCAAATGAAACAAAAACAAAAGAGATGGAACATTTTAGACATATCAGATTAATAACATTTTTAATTATTTATACGGGATACTCACGGTCAGACCGTCGTGACCACGGCCTATGCAACTACGCCGAAATATCGACAAATAAAATAAAAAGAGATCGTGAGTATCCCGTATAAATAATTAAAAATGTTATTAATTCGCGACGATTTAAGTTTAAAATCCTATATCAGATTAATCCGGACCTGTCAAATTCTGATGTTTTTAATCAACGTTTTCTGAATGATAGATTAAACGTCTGTATAATTTCGTGTACAAACTAATCTGGCAGCACTAAAAGTGTTTTGTCTCTTTCTATTACTATCGTTGAAAGAAGATAGCGATAACTTATAATGAGCACTCACTAGAGCTCAACAAAATTACCATCATTGACGTGAAATTGAATTTTAAGATAAGTACTTTTGATTTGCAAGTGTTTCATATGCAAGAATTTCTTTTTAACCTACATAAAAGAGGAGGAAGTGAATTCGAATATCGAGTTACGTATTTTATGTTTTAGTAGCAACATTTTATTCAACCGACAATAAAAAGATAGATGCTAGTGTATCTACACTCCATCCATGAGCATAAGTTTATTTTTTTTTAAAAGAAAATTAGGAAGAGAGTATACGTATATTCTCAACATAATATCCAACTATCTGTCAGGGTTGGGATTCGATTTCGGAGGTCACATGACGACTCCAAACATTAAGCAAACCCGCCGTTAACTAAAGAGGCGGGATTCCGACGAAATTAATCTTATTTTCGATTAATAATTATATACTGCACTATTAGCATGTCTGGTCTATAATTATACCTATAGTAGTCTAAGATCCGAAGTAAATTGATCTACACTGTGCTGATAATAGGATGAAACCGGTTTTTTAAATGTATTTTATTCAGTAATTGGTACAATATTAAGATTTTATCCCGACTTAAAGTAGGTATAAGACGAAGTTGCAGAAGGTGGGTTGTCTGTTATTTATCTGGATTGCCAGGTATAAACAGATAATTGTCGATGCTAGTTACTTTCACGGGATCGCATAATAGAAAAAAAAATATATCAACATATGTATAGTTTTATTACAATTTTACAATTTTATTACAATTTATGTTGATATATATTTAGGGTTGTCTGAAAAATGATTAATTTTTATAAATTATCAGATCGGTATAAGTCGACGTAGATTCGGATCTTGTACTATAATATATTTTAATATTTAAGGTCAGAGAAACATTTAAGCCAGATTTAAGATGGTATTTCATAAATATGCAAACATATAATTAGGTACTACAGATCGTGATAGAATGTCGGGTATTTGACCTTATTATTTTCATTTTACGCAATCTGCATTTTTAAGGGTATTATAAAATTTTAGAAGAGCTAGAGAGATAGAGAGAGAGAAAGAGAGTACTTGATTCTGTCTATAAGCACAAAATATAGACACGTAATTTTGTGCTTTAGTTTCTAGGCATTTGTCAAGAAGCTTATAGATAAAATATAAGCTGCTTGGTACTTTAAAAAATGTAAATGTAAAATTACGTATTTATTTTATTTTTTATTTTTATGATATTAGAAGGCAAACAAGCAGGCGGTTTTTTTGATGGTGAGAAATTCACGCCTCCTGGAGACACCACAGGTGGTAATGGCACGTTGCCAATCTGAGACCGGGATGTTAGACCTCGAGCTACCTTATCCTCCGAACCTGAACTCGTCAACGGCAGCCACTGTCGTTATGGCGGCAGCAATAAGTAAGACCAATCCAGACGAGTCGCTGCGAAACTCTAGTACCCAGTCAGATATCACGGTGTTAGTGACGGTAAGCTTGTGCTCGTCTTTTACGAGCTGCCTGGCAAGAAGGTACTGTAGTACTATTTAAATTATGCGCTTTGGCTATATTCGTCAAGCTTCGGAATTCCGAATGTATTTTAAAGATACATAGAGTTGTTATTACACATAATTATTAATAATTTCACTTAAATTTAGATCAGGTCAGTCAATTTAAAAATAAAAGTATAAAGTGTATAAAATGTAAAGCCGGAGCGCATTTTTTAAATAGTAGTACTAATAACTATAGATGGTCCAAACTGCGAAGGAGGCCGGACCAACACGGGGTTGTTTAGAATATAATTTAATAAACTTACATTAATACTAAAATACGAAAGTCCGTCTGTCTGTCTGTTATGTTTGAGGCTTAATCGCCTCGAGAATATGCATTTGTTAAAGACCCGAGTTCAAACATGGGTTACTTTTGTTTCAAAAGTCAACTCCCAATTAATAACAATAGGGGAAGTTTCTATCTAAATCCATTCTACGCCGATAAAAATGAGGGTAAACAGGTAGTAAATACGTAGATGCAACATGATCATTTTACATACTTTTTTTACTCAGATGAATAGGCCCAGATTTGGTGGAGAGGTGCCTGTGCCTAAGTTACCCCGGACTTCCACAAGAGAGAGATCCCCTATCACCGAGATTTACTACCCAAATTTGATGACTCAGCAGTTTTTTTTTATTTTTCTAACGCTACTTGGACAAAATATTTGTTATATTTGTGTTGAAATAATCTTAGATTTTGGCAAAAAAAATAAGAGTCGTTGACTAATATAAGCACATAATTTGATTACTTTGGGGTTAGATTCAATTAGTGCAATTTGTCAAAAGATATTTATTAATATACTGGAGGTGTGGAGTTCTGTGCAGCATCTTGCCCAGGTAGGGATGCACCACATCACCTATTACGTCCTGGTCCGGAGATGGTAGAATTGCCTAACATCAAGGCCTCGCGACAGTGAAACACCTGTTATAACTAATAATAGACGGTTTTGACATGACCCTCGAATCACAAACCACTAGTCTGATCTTGATAAAATTTATATGGGATCACCTCGAAAAAAGCACCATCAAAATTTGTTAATTTTTGGCCGAGCAATCGCCTAAGGAACATAAAAATAAACAAACAATACTGACGACTTGGTAACCTCTTCCTTTTTGGAGTCCATTGATATTTGTACATCTCAACGTTGAAATCGGTTTAATCATATAATGAACGTTGAATTGAGAAACCTTCGCCGTATTTTCCTTGGTTGAAAACAACAACATTGCTGTGTTCTAAATTTAAATAATCTTATAACAGGCATCTGGCAAACTTAAAATAAACTTGCTTCTAAATTTAAAATTCACGTTTTACGATAGTGCTGCCACGCTCTTCGGGAAAATAGAATTTTCCTTTCTAGAAAACAAAATGTACTTTAACTAAGACCCCAATTTACACTTCAAAGTATTTGAATAGAAATGGTAATAGAGTAATAATGAATTTCATAACTTTTTATTATATTCGAAAGCAAATAAGCAGACGAATATTTTGACGGTGGTACTATGTTTTAATAATTATTCGGGATTTTGAAGAATCCTAATTCACAATATAAGCGCAACGAAATTGAAAAAACTGACTCCAATTCCATTAGTACGTCGTCTAGGAAAAAAAAGGTAATATACGATATATAACATCCCACCAAAAACAAAAATGTAAGAAAGGAGAGCCAAGTTCAATACAAAAATAATGCTTGGCTGTGGGCTTCGTCGCAAAAAAAGGGAAATCTAAATGAGTGCCAAGTTCTATGCGAAATCCTAATATGTATTTATTGGAACAAAATAAAACTATGAACAAGTATTAAACTCCATTTCTTTACCTTATTGGATACCTATAACAATTGCTGTTATTTAAAAACGTGAGTTCGCAAAGTAGGTTAGATTTAAATTGGCCAGTTTTCATTTCATTTTTTTAATTGTGATAAAAACTGGCCAAGTCCAGTCCAACCTCCTTTTAGTTGGTTAATTTTTGTCCGCCAGTAAAAGTTTTAAAGTAAAAGTAAAGTATCTTCACGCCCATATCCCCGAAGAGGTAGGCAGAGGTACAACCAAAGCACCCACGACTAGCCGAAGACACTAAGTCCCACAATCCCAAAAATCCCAAAAAGTTTTAAATTTAAAAAGATGGTTTCTGCAATGCAAGTATGGCTGCAAATATAACTTGAAAAATAATTGACTCGTCCACTGACCATTGTCCCTTGACCCACAACAAACAAGTAAGACATTATTAAAGTTTGATTCTTAGTAAAGTTCCAATAATCTACTATTATCCCTCAAAAAATGGTAAAAGTTGGATCGATTTGCAAACTAATATTTAGCGTCACAAATGTTTCCTAGTTTTTTCCCTATTCACCCCTGGATCCCTATTCCCCCCATTTTACGGTACTTGTCGAATGCAAAAATTTTAAGTTTTTTTAATTTAAAGGTGAAATTACCTAAACTAAACTAAGTACCTACCAACAATTTTCAAGCTTTTAAATTAAACATTTATTATCATATTTCATAAAAGCCTAACATGAAAATTAGGTGAGTTATTATGAAAATAGCGTAAGTCCCTATTTTTGTACCTAATTTACAAAAATGAGTAAATCATCCCTCAATTAACTTAATTCAATAAAGTGTCTTTTTGAGGTCCAAAGGGGTCCAAAAAGGTAGGTCTTTACGCCTAACACCCAGATAAGAGGATAGCAATGCACGTATCACATCTATTTTGTCTACAAATCACAGATGTCTCTTACAATGAGAAGAGCAGTAAGCTTATTCACTGTCGTATCTATTCTATAAAAAAAACTAAAACAAAGAGCATATCCTTCGTCGTGGAGTCGAGAAATAATTAAGGTACAATAATCCTTATAGCTATAATTCAGTCGAATTAGATACAATATGGTTTCGGAGGATGAATTACTAGCGGCCCGCCCCAGCTTCGCACGGGTATAAAATATACATATAAACCTTCCTCTTCAATCACTTGATCTATTAAAAAAACGCATCAAAATCTGTTGCGTAGTTTTAAAGATTTAAACATACAAAAGGACATAGGGACACAGAAAGCGACTTGTTTTATACTATGTAGTGATTAATTAATGGTTTATCACAATCGAAATATGTCCATGCTGGTGATAAATTTGAACAGATCATTAATATACATAATTTAAAATAAATCTCCCTCTTTTAGAAAGTTTCAAAAATACGCGATTTTCATTTAGAGCTGATGTGGTCGATTATATTGAAAGCCGAGTTTAGTTTAACTAAGTTTATCGGTTCAAATATCTTTTTAAGATAACAATTATCGGTTCTAATATCATTTATAAGATACTAGCTCTCCCAGCGAACTTCGTTCCGCCCGTTCAGTTTGTATGGAAAAAATCAAAATGTTCTTTTTTCTAGTTCACTCACTGCTTTTCTCTTCTTCTAATCTTTTAAGCCTTCCCTGGATTTGTAATTAAAAACTAAAATTCGGTTGAGCCGTTCTCCAGTTTTAGTGAGACGAACAGCAATTGATTTATATATAAGTACTAGCTGTCCCGGCGAACTTTGTTCCACCCATTCAGTTTGTATAGGGAAACTTAAAATGTTGGTTTTCCTAGTTTCTCACCTTTTAAACCTTCCCTGGATTTCCATAAATAATTCGAAACCAAAATAGGCTAAATCGATCCAGCTGTTCTCGACTTTTAGCAAGACTAACGAACAACAATTGATTTATATATATATATATATAAGTATAAGTGTATAAACTGCAAGTACTCTTTTAAAATTGACAATTTTCTTATCCCTTGAGAATTCACTTATCACGTAAAATATTTTAATGATAAAATATTGACAATAATCAATATACCTTTGACAATAAAATTAACATAATGACAATCTTGACAGTTTGATGACTAACAAATCGGTTGTTCTGAATTTGGACTCGGTTCAGATTATCCCACCCGCAGTTCTATTTACCTTTGTAAAAAGCAAACTACAGTTTTAAACGTGTTAACCGAGCTTACCTTAAGCTAATTGGGTTCTGTAGGGTTACTCTCGACGCTCGATTCATGCATTATTGGAAATCGGAATCGAATATGTCATTTTGGGTACTCCTGAACACAATTCTGGCGAATTATTGACATTTAGTTAATAGTAAATTATTTTATCGTATTCGTTGAATTTATTTGTAACTAAATGTTAATAATCCCCTTATACTGTGTTCTAAAGTACCTAAAGTGACATATACGATTCCAATTTCCAATTCGCATGATATCGAGATTCAAGAGTAACCCTGCTGATTCGCCGGTTAAATCAGAATCATTTCTGAATCACCCAAAAATATAACCTAGGTATTCAAGTTTTTATAGTGTTCAATAAATCTTATAAAAGTTATCAAATAATCGTGGCACCTCAAATTTTGCTTTTTGATATCAGGTACCTACCTACGTTTTTACATTAAAATTGCTCCATATCGATAGAATTGACCCATAACACTGGCCTACACTCATTTTGTTACCTAATATTTTATACCTGATTTTGGGTATATTTGGGGAGCTGATACGATAAGTCTAGTCACTTGTTTCATATCAGTTCATGTTCATAAAATCAAAAAGAAACACTTATTTCAGAGAAAGTCTTAATTTATTTGGAAATTGTACGTTAAGAATTTTTTTGAGTGATTTTCTTGAGTGCGATTGTCCTAGATAATGTATACAATTAATATCATAAAAGGAATTGTAATACGGACTGGTTTCGAATAAAACTAGAAAAAAAAATATGAGAATTGTAGGCAAACTGTAGCTGTCAGCTGACATCTAGTAGCAATATTACCTACTTTACCGACTACATATGCTAACAGAGCTGCACCAAACTATTTTTTTTTCTGTAGGCCATTTTTATAATTCGGCACAAATGAGTAGTAAGGTTTGTTTAAAATACAATAATTTTAATTCTTAACGTATTTTTTATTTTAGCACTTGTCCTGTGCTTGGGTTAAAAACGCGTAAGAAAGGAATTAAAAATTTCGCCACGGGACTTGAATCCTCAGCAGCTCAATTGGTTATAGCATTCGTCGGCTTGAGACGAAAGGTTACAGGTTCAAATCCTGTCTGGGGCGAAATTTTTTCTTTCTTTAAAATTTATAAAAAATTTTATTCTTTTCTATTCTATTATAAAATCACAACCCGTAAATGACATACCTTCTTAGCCACTCAACCGTTTACATAACTGAAAGGGAAAAATCTGAATGAAGTAAGTCAAATAGGAAAACGTAGCTGTTGTAAACTAAAATTCAAGGTTTTTTCTGTGAATATCTTTTATTAGATGCACTGCAGCTTTTTCGAAATGACCTTATATAGAAATAGCAGTCATGTCAAAATAAAACATGTATCTTTTAAAATTCTAGTTTAATGCCCTGTTTTACGATGCACCTATATGCAAACCTCTCCATAAAGACGATGGCTTGCGTGAACTCGATGTTCCAGAATCCAAGGCTTCTCCGCCATTTGCATTCGGAAATGTCATGCGGGTGCAGATAGCATGGAATCTTTTGTTCATTTTTTTGCATTTAAATAGCGAACTTCCAGCACGACGTTATTAAACTTATAATAATAAGTATAGGTTCAGCATGTTTTTGCTTAATCTATAATTAATTAATTAATTATAAATAGTCTGGGGTTTTTTTATTGAAATTTTAAAAGGGGATCATGAGTTACTTAATGGAAAGTAAAGTGATCGAAGGTGGAAGTTTATAGAGAGGACGCCGTAAGACAAAAGTCTTAAAGTCTGGAAATCAGAGACTAGGTATATCAAGCTAAAATAAAACTGCATAAAAGAACTGCACATTTAAGAAATGTGTTAAATGGAAAAAAAAGTATCTTCACGCCCATATCCCCGAAGCCGTAGGCAGAGGCACAACCAGGGCATCCACGGCTAGCCGAAGACACTAAGTCCCACTATGTGATAGGTGGCAAGCCTAACGCCAACCAGGCAAATATCCAATCCCGAGCAACATTTTTTTTTTAATTAGAAAATTGGAAAAACCAAATTTTCTTTTTGTTGCCCGGCCCGGGATTCGTGCCCGGGACCTCATGCAGTCAAGTCCGCACCGCAAGACCACAGAGGCGATGCTGTTAAATGGAAATTAAATGAAAAGGTGATTTGCTTGGGATTAATTGCTCCTCATGCCAATCTCTTATAAATATAATGTATCATTACATTTATTATTGTATACATATTTTAAAATAAGGAAAAAAGACAAGCCCGCTTAGTTCCTTGCTGGATCTTTTCAGTTTTGGTCGTAGACCCTGACTGGTTGAGATATATCAGTTTCAAAATTTTTTAAATTACTTTGAATAGGTTACCTACATTTATTTTAAGACATCATGAACGTGTATACTAAGAAGTTTAGAAATATTTTTTCTACTAAGAAATTTAGAAATTCGTTTATCTGGCCTCACCATGAAGCTACATTGCTACTGGAGGTTACACTCCTAACAAAAAAAAGTGATGCCATTTTCAAATGTTTCTGACTCTCTCTAAGGTACCAACCTCTCTTTCGTTTTGAGTTTGTTAATTGACGTCACAAGATTCTCAGAAAGAGAGGCCGTTACGTTAAAGAGAGAGACAGCAATATTTGGCCATCAGTGTGTATCTTTTTAGTGATGATCACCGGGTAAAGTGTCGAAATCAAATACCTGTCAAATGACGTGTTTTATATTTGCTGTCTCCTGAGACCAACAGGAATACAATAGAAATAGCAAATTATCTTCTTTCTTTCTTTAGGTTTTGGCAATCTCGTTAGTATTTTACCATTAGCCAAGTAGAAATTTGCATCAAATTTTATATCAATTATAATTAGTCATCAGTCATAAGTCGTCAGTAAGTCATGTCAGGCTCTTGGGTAAAGCGGTGGCCTTTATACACAAGCTCTTGTAATGAGGTTTGGTGGCAACGAGGAAATGTACGATACGCTCATTTCTTCATGATTATTTCATTTGTACACTTTCACTGAACAAAATTATACAAAATGCCACCAAAATTGACTAATTTCACTCAATATTAACACGAAATTCAATAATTATGAAAAAGCTTCGACCATCTTTTCTCTCGATGGCGCCAAAACTCATAGCAAATTATACAAACCACGTCAGTTGACAGCTATTTGATGTACACCAGTGACCATCACTAAAAAGATACTAGATAGCTCCGCAGGTCGCCATAAAAAAGTTATAAAAACATCTAAATTTAAAATTCATACCCGTTTGAACTTTATTTTACGACTTGTCTATGCAAAACCCGCATGAAGGCGCTGCAAGTGAGTAGCAACATTTTCTAGACTTCAAGGCCTTTGCGAAGTGCATTCAGGACTTTCACACGAAAACAGAATGCAGCACGGAGATGTTCATATTTCAACCTGATGTAAAAAACGTCAATTTAATATCCTCCCTGGATATTAAATTGACGTTTGTCCGGTTTGTTAGATCCAGTGTTTCTTGGAAGATTTCCCACATCGACTGTTACACGGGTTCCACAGAAATGTTAGCAAAACGTCTTACTACTACCCAATTGTAGTTGTTATATGGGTAACTTGGTAGCATTGCAGTTGTAAGCAAAGAAATATTAAATTGTCTGTGTTACTACCTCAAAAATAAACTTTGTCCATACGGGTACCACAATATTTTCATTCTAACAATTTACAACTGCAGTAGTAATAACGGTAAATAAGTTACCCGTGTAACAACTATAGTCAATTGGTAGTAAGATAGGCAATTTAGTATTTAAAAGATGTAAAATAAGCCTTTATTTTGCCAATTCCGCGTAAGCAGTGTAACCGTTGTGGCAAATAATCCTCCAAACGACACAGAATGTGACAAGCCTAACTGACGTTCCCACCACCCACCTCCGCGACCAGCACACGACTATAGGAAGAGCTCGGGAAACAATATAAATTGTCACGTTCTTTACATGTGACAACCCTACCTAAAGTTCCCACCTCCCACCTCCGCGACCAGATCACAAATAGAGTCCGAACACGGGAAACAAAACCACTTGTCACGTCCTTCGCCAACTTTGTCGAAGCACTCACCACAGAGAACACCAAATCGCACTCGACGTACGTTTCGCCTCTACACCGAGGCATCCTCAGGAATTCGACCGTACCGTACAAACGACGACACACGAGTCGTTTGTACGGTACGGTCGAATACGGTACGGTGACAAGTGGTTTTGTTTCCCGTGTTCGGACTCTATTTGTGATCTGGTCGCGGAGGTGGGAGGTGGGAACTTTAGGTAGGGTTGTCACATGTAAAGAACGTGACAATTTATATTGTTTCCCGAGCTCTTCCTATAGTCGTGTGCTGGTCGCGGAGGTGGGTGGTGGGAACGTCAGTTAGGCTTGTCACATTCTGTGTCGTTTGGAGGATTATTTGCCACAACGGTTACACTGCTTACGCGGAATTAGCAAAATAAAGGCTTATTTTACATCTTTTATAATGGATTTCCGCAAAGTAACGCCTGATTCAATAAAATTTAGTATTTCCCTTTTAACAACTTACAACTGCAGTAGTAAAAACGGAAAAAAGTTTACCCATCTTACTACTGGTAGTAACATTGGTAATAACACGGGCAACAAAGGAAATAAAGGCTTAACCTAAATCTGTTGCTGCCGGCACTTCACTACCAATGGTGTCGTTTTTAATGATCCTTTAAACTTAAGCCTCTTACAATCTGCCTGGCAGAAAGGCATTTTCATTTCTACATATATCAGAACCTTATTAGAGGGGAAAATTAATAATGAACTATAACCGATTCTTTTTCACTGCCCTTTCAGGAATACATTACAAAATACAGTTGACTATAAAATTAATCTTAAATATATCACTTCTATATTCACTATATCCGTCAAGCTTCGGAAATCCGAATGTATTTTAAAGATTGGTATATATAAAGTTGTTATTACATTATTAATAATTTCGCTTAAATTTAGATTAGGTCAGCCAATTTAAAAATAAAAGTATAAAGTGTAAAGCCGAAGCACATATTTTAAATAGAGTACTACACTTAAGTATTTTTGGGACAGTACAAGGTGTGCCAATTATTTTTATCCTGACAACACTAAAATGTATAATATGCATATCCAATTAGGTTACTCAGAAAACTCTATTAATTAATCGACATATATTTTATACCAATATTTATGTGAAAATATTTCCAAATGTCAAATCACCTTTTTAAATTGGAGCAATATAAATCAATAATTTCTACATTTATGAAATAAGTAGTTCACCCGAAAGACGTCCATTCGTTATTATGAATATTGAATCCAAATTTTTAGCTATAATCAGAGGTTCCCAAACTTATTTCATGTAACGCCCACTTTGAAAATCAGTTGTTTTGTAGCGCCCCCCCCCCTCGTTTTTTTCTTGTCAATAACCTCAATAACATATTTGTTGCGCCTAGTTTAAAAAAAAACATTTTTTTCAAGATTTATACCGCCCCCCTCTAGGCTTCCAGCGCCCACAAGGGGGCGTTTTCGCCCACTTTGGGAAAGGCTGAGCTATATGCATACCTAACTTTATCACAATCGGTCCGCCGGATTAACTGTGAAAGTACTGAAAGTGTATTAACATATCTTCACGCCAAATCCCTTTCGGAGTAGGCAGAGAGTATTCTGACAAACCTGTCTTGCTTCCTTCACATTCATTACCCTTTTCATAGAAACACGCCTGTTTCGGAGACTCTTGACACCACCCTCGGATAATATATGAGCGATCTGATCTTGGAATGTGAGCTTTGGTCTCCCTGGGTACCTACATCCTCCATCCACATTCGCATTGTATAGGCACATTGTATTCGCACTTATCTGCTTTGTCAATCTTTCATCTGTCATTATTTCCACATATTAACAGACAGACTTATTATATGCGCTTATAACGTCATTACTACATTTGTAAAATGTATCTTCACGCATGTATCCTCGAAGCGGTAGACAGAGTTACGACCTGGACACCCATGACTAACCGAAAACACTAAGTCCTGCAATCGGTACATAGTCCTATCGACAAACGGGTAGATACAGAATCCCGACAACGTTGCTTGTAGGTATCAGAAATTGAAAAAAAACACGTTTTCTTTTTGTTGCCCAACGCAGGCATCAAATCCGAGACCTTATTGGGTCAAGTGTAACTTCGGATCGCTAGACTACAAATGCGATAACCGCTAAATCACAATTAAGGGTGTTAATAAATAAGTTTATTTGAGTGTTCTAGTTATAATTATAAAAGTGCGTATATCGTGTGGCTCTTATTACAACATAGCGTAAAAATAGCAACCCACGATTTTCTCGTAAGTCTTTCATCTTTTCATGTTTGTACACTAACAGCAAAAATCTTGACAAACTACTGAGTACAACTGCTGAATAGAATAATGTTACAATGTTGTGGAGCTAAATAAAACGCCCTAGCTGCAGCGGGGACAATACCTCACGTACCATATTAAGTTATAAGCTTGTGACGAATGTGGTACAAATTATAAGATTTGAAAACACAAAGTGTAGATACGCTAACTCCAAAACATTTTCAAACATTTTAAAGGCTTATCGTTCGCGTATTATGCCACTGAACATTCATAAGACTTAGGTTCGACTCCCGATAGGGGCTGTCATTAGCTTGAGGAACATGCTGTCTTTATTTCTAATAGCCCATATCTGTATATGTTTTTCAATATATCTTTAATAAATGTCCACAACGCAAGCTTATACTTATTTTGAGATAACTAACAATTCTTCCCAATAATTTTGTTCGATATATTATTATTATAATTTTAGACCTCCTGCTCATTTTCAACAGCTGTGATTTTATGAGATATAATGTTTGCTTACCAAGACATTTTACAAATATTTATTTAATTTATGTATTATCAATCGAAAATTGTAAAAAATAATGTCATACAAAACACTGTTTTACAATTAACTCTATTTTAATAATATTTAAGTAATATTTGAAATTCAATCTCAATGAATTTATATGAAATTGCGTGTGCAATTTTCGTATTCTCGATGAATTTATATAAACCATATATATTCAATCTTGTCAGTTACCAAATGACATAAAATTAGAAAAAAATACATAGCACTTTCAAATTTTATTATTAATTTTAAAACATGAAATCTAGAATAAATCAGCCCTTTTTAATTTGCAACAGCCTAAAAGGGTACTTAAATCCTGCCAATTATGACTAAATTACTTGTTTTTAAAATACGGTAAATTGAATAATATATTAAGTATTAATGTATGTAATGCATGATTAAGTAAAGTTATTTTTTTTAAATTTTAACAATGTTATTAATTTGTGACATTATATTATTTTCAAGTTTAAACACTATACTTATTCGTAGTAATAGCTCTAGTCTAGACGGGCATTACTATTATCACGCTATTACGTTCTTATCGTCAAAGCTTATAACTTAAGCCGTATTCCCCTCGTGCTATATTCGACACAGAACGGACGTTTCGCTTCGCTACGTTCACTACGGATACATGAGGCCACTAAACAAGCGAATGAGATTAAAAGGCAACAACTGAAAGCTATAAATTTATGATTATGATAAACCACATAATATAAAGAACTTAGAACTTTCAACATTATTAAAAATTTAACATGTAGTTTAGATTTCATTACAATTCCATAAGTTAATAGCCATTCAAGCGGCATAGTTTGTCATGTGATGGGCTTTAAACACAACCCACTAATATGAGTTTAAACAGCACACATATATCACGTTGTAGCATATCATACAGCAATCAAATTCTTTAATATCATTTTCAATTACCGTTATAGTTAATCAAAATAAAATATGGATGCTGCAGCTGCGGTAAAGGCCCCGTTCCAGACAATATAAATTATATTTTTTTATATAATATTACATTATTTATTTTATGCTCGCCTCTATTGCTTAGTAATTATGGCGTCGACTGCTTGAGATTTTGGGTCCGATTCGATTGTCGGGCAACTCAAAATATCTATTTTGTTTCAATTTTGCGATAAAAAAAAACGCTCCCTCGGAATAACTACGTGCCTTGTTGGTGATAGATTTGTAACATATCACATTGTAGTACTAAAGTATCTTCAACTAATTGTGGGTGTCCTGGTTGCACCTCTGCCTACATCTTTGAGGATAAGAGCATAAAGATATTCATTTTTTTAATTTATCGCCGTTATAGATATAAACATAATTTATTTATTATTAAATAATGTTCAATACAGTTTTTTAAGAGACATCTTAACATCAATGTCTATATTTTGATGTTTATAGAAAGCGATTTTAAACTTTAGAGAAGCTTTACAAACTGATAGCATTTATGGCCCCAACACAAAAGCTCTATTGTAGCATTATATGAACGACGATAACCGTTTACAAGCAAACGGGCTATTAACATAATTTATTATGTATGTAAGCCAAGCGAGAATCACTCCATACAAAATGTATGAAGATCTCTCGTTCGATGTAAATTATTTTGGCTTAATTTGGCTAAGTTTGACAATAAATTAGTAAACATAATTTTGATTTTATTTCGTAACACATGTTATGCATTTGTAACGATGTATTTACTAAAATAATTTGGAATTTAAATAAGACTGTAGTAATCTTGCATATTTATCATAATGTTAATTTTACAAAAACTATTATGTACTGATGTAAGACCACTAAAATATAAACTTACAAACTCGCTAGAAAGTCTAGACTAGAAAGGTCTACACTTTTAAATTTTTGTAATTTATTTATGATAGTGGAAGGCAAACAAGCAGACGGATTTTTGATGATAAGAAATTTACGCTGCCTAGTGACACCAAAGGTGGTAATGGTGCGTTACCAACCAGAGTCCGGGATGTTAGGCCTCGAGAAAAAGTAAGTTTACCGGTCACCTAACCCTCCAAACCGGAACACGTCAATGGCAAGCATTGGATGTTATGGCGGCAGGAATAGGTAAGGCGGTGGTACCAAACCGGGCGAGTCGCTGCGAAACTCTACCACCTAGTAGGATGTCCCAGTGTTAAGCCTATACTCGCCTTATACGAGCTGCCTGGCAGGAAGGCTGGTCTATTCTGCAAAACAGCCCGAACCAACATGGGGAGATTTAAAATGAAATCATAACATATTGAATTCCGGAGGAGTCGCTATGCTTTTAATGCTAATGGACAATTTTAAAAAACAGGAATTTGCGATCTACTTTACTTTCTATCTAAATCCAATTATTTACAAAGGCCATAGTTTCTTATAAAACTCGATTGCATTATATTCGTTCATATATCGTATATTTTTTAAGTATGTTAATCGATTTCTCCAAAGATATTAAAAGCTGAGTTATCTAGATGTGTCAGGAGACCCACATACCAGTACGCCGTTTACATTTCACAGCAAATCATTATTAACGTCGTAACAATAACTATCTTGCTCCAATCCGGTTTTTGAGTACCTGGTAGACTTTTAGGCCTAATATCCCGGTAATAGGGCAGCAACGCACCTATAACATTTATGAAATCTGTAGACCACAGCCGGCCACAACATCAGGAGAACCGTGAACTTCGATGTATTTTGCCATAAAAAAATAATAACAATTCCAAATGTAAGCTTTTTAGACTTAAGTATTTTTTAAGCGATCACTAGGATAATTATTATGAATTTAATTTGATTTTTTGTTATATTATAAAACGTAAGTTTAAAGATTTCAATTTGCACTATAAAAAATCAGCATTAATATTTTTTTAATCTCTAATTATTTAAAAGAATTTGAGGCTAGTGGCGGCTTTAGTGCGTTTTAATTTTAATGAAATTTTCTCAATGTGCAGGCGAGTCTCTATTGTGATTATACTCACGTACCAATATAAATTTAAAATAAATATTTAAACGCTATCTACAAGCAGTTTACCTCAACAGTTTAATCAGAAAGAAAAACAAATGCGACGTTACATAAGTGGATTTAAAGGTTGTGTTCAAACACATTGCGAGTTTGCAAAGAACGCCAGTTTCGTGGCCGATACCGGAAGCGCGATGCATCTGCGATCGATGCATAGAGACTGCGCACTGGGCAGGTCGCTGATCCCGTGACGTAATGGCTGCTATTGTCGGGGAACAGGACAGACACCAGGAAATAATGTTGTACATTTAATTTTAACACACACATATCTTCACGCGAAGTCCTTTACGGGGTAGGCAAATCATGTGTTACATCTCACGATCCTTTCAGACATTTCTGCCCTCCTTCACATTAATTACCCTTTTCATACAAACACGCCGCTTGCGGAGAATCCTGACACCACCCTCAGGTTACACCTGAGCGATTTGATCATGGAATGTCAACCTTAGTCTCCCGGGCACCTACATCCATCCCCATTCGCGTTGTATGTCTACTTTTTCAATTTTTCATCTGTCATTCTTTCCACATGACCGAATCAGAATTTAATCACACAGGTATATTTTTCACTTAATGTAATCACTTTTATACAAATAGTACTAAAATGTGCAAATATTTTTTTATGTAGGTAATATGACAGCGAACAAGCAGGCGGCTCTCGTAATAATAAGAGACAACATCGCCTATCGACACTATCGATGTTACTGGTGAGTAATTATCTTATTGCTGAGATCTTATGTGTTAAGTCTACTGAAAGATTATCCCCACGGAACACGACAATGGCGAGCTCTGACTTTATTGTAGCATGAACAGGTTAGGCGGTGGTATCAATCTGAGAGAGCTGCTGTACCACTTAGTTTTGTGTGACTGTATTAATGGGATAGTCCAGTTACCTACATAACTAAATCGTCACCACCGTGCATGGGGTCGTTTTATCATGACGCCTCAGAATGTATAAGATGTCATTAGACGTAGTATAAAACTCAAATCCCCTAAGGTAGGCAGAGGCGCAAATGGGACACCCACGACTAGCCGTAGACACTTAGTCCCACAATGTGATAGGTGGTAAGCCTATCGTCAACCGAGCACATATTCAAGCCCTAGCAACGTTCTTTATATTAGATACGTGAATATTGGATTTCCACCAAATTTGTCATCTAAATTAATCTAAACGCAATTAAACTAATCAAAGCAACTTCATTTTAACGAACCCACAAAATATTGTTTTGCTACTTCCACGGAATGTAGGATATGAAATCCTAACTAAATCGGCTTAGAATTTTATGTATGAAAGTTTAAAATTATTATTTAAAACCCAAGATTTTTTTTATTACACTGTGCAACTGGTTTTTGTATAATTATAATTTACGTGTTGCTTTTAAAGATACAAACATATTTTGTCGATTGACACAGAAATTATACAAGACATTAAATGTTAAAATTACCAAGCCAACAAGTTAACAGATAGATGTAACGTTTTCTACTTTAGAGGTAACCAATAGGGCTGCCAGCTCTTAAAAT
>NJDC01007956.1:43989-55646 GCA_002245475.1 Calephelis virginiensis | reverse complement strand
ACTCGCTAGTGTTCCATTTCAGACGTTCGTCTCTCCAATTCTGCATGTATTTACAATAGTTAGAATTGTTTATTTCTTCCACTAATACATTTGCAAAACGATTTCGTATACCTGTATTAAAAAACTGGATGAACGTTTATACGTACATTTGAGTGTAACATACATATTATATTACGACGCTGGTTAGGTGTTCGTTTTACCGTCATTTTTTATCTATCAGTCGACACTTCCGAATATAGCAAAACAAAAATTTCGCATTATGATTGTACGAAACTAACTAGCAATAGTTTATAATTTACAGCTTTGTCTGAGGGTGGAGAATGTCGAGTGCCTGTCGTATATAACCATATTGCTTTTTGTCAAACCATCGAAATGAAATTGAAAAATATTTATTTTCGGAATATGTGTGTTAAAAAGTTGTTACAAAATTATTTAAGCATTCCAACATATTCTACAACATTGTGGTGTGCAAATATTTTAATATTCAAACATTATTTTCTTTTATATTAAATACATTGTAAATTATTAATTATAAGCAATTTTAAAAGGTAAACAAATTTAACCCTTTCTGCCGTGAACTACCACCGTTTCCAAAGATGGCCAGGCCGGAGAAGAAATGAAGAAATTAAATCCTCAGCAAACACAATTTATGATGTAAGTAATAATAAATTAATATTATTACAAAAATTTAATTATTTTTGCTTATCTGCAAGAAAATCTTTGACACTATAATTTGTTTTCTCTAACACCAAGTCAAACACCTTTTTTCTTTCGTTATCTCTTATAAAGTCATAATGAATAGTTTTGACCTCATTTTTAACCCTCGACGCAACGAGAGGGGTATTATAAATAAGTTTGATATGTCTGCGTGTCTGTGTTCGTCTGTGGCATCATATCTCCTAAGCAAGTAGACCTATTTCGATGTGTTTTTTTTCGTTTCATAGCTAACGTAATCGATATGTTAAGGACAAGTTTTGTCTGGGGTTATTAAACATAGTGTTTAGTTTTATCTTTTTAAATTATTGTTTTTTGTTTTTAAAAAAGTTTTTTTGTTTAGGCAGATAAAGAAGTGAACATATTTTAAAAGGGAGAAAACCTCAGTATAATAACAATTCACGTATTGTCACTATTGTCGATGACGTTTGGTAACGCCGCGCCGCCAACCTGATGCTTGAGAACTTGAGTTAGTTCGTTTGCTTGTTTCTAATCTACCTTAATTAGTTCGATTCGTAAAGCTTCGTTTGCTAATCTAGTTTATCCTTCAAACTGGAATACAGTTTTTGATTAACTGGATCAACTGGATTACACTACTAGAGGCAAATAAATGAACTTGAACCTACGACAGTTGCTATAACCGAAGTTATGGTGGTAGAAAAGAGTACGGTACGGACTACGGTTTAATCTAATGAAGATCTTCCAAGAGAGGCTCCAAAGTAAACAACTAGATTGTGTGCTAACTGTTAAGTAGAACAGACCTCTTGAATCTCTACCAGACAAGTCGTAAGAGCACGAGTTAAAATATAGGTAAATAAGACCACTGGTGATAGAGTGGTGTGCAGCTACTTGCCCAAGCAGGGTCCCACCGCCTTACCTATTCCTATCGCAATAATGACTCTATCATGTTCCAGTCCGGAGGGTAGGATAGCCCTTATTTTTGCACCATAGGCTTTTCATAGGCCTCAGGACAGCTACGCACCTGTAACTTCTATAGTGTCTATAGGTCACGGTTGTCTCTTACCACCAGGTACTTACTGTGTCCTTGTTCGCTGACCTCTAAAGTAAAAAAAAAGATTATGTTTCCACTACCAAAGGCACTACAATTTTAAGCTTAAGAAATTTAAAAACCTTGATTCCTTTACAGTTCCGGGATCTTTTGTTAACTAACTCACAGTTTGTTCATCAACTTTTAGTATTCGGCGAGCACTCAGGCAGGCACTCCTCTGGGTCTTTCACCCAACGCTAAGCTTTTGACCAGTAAATGTGCACACATCGATTGTGCAGTTTACAGTGTGCGTGCAGTAGAGCGAGAGATCACTGCTACTGTGCTAATACTGACCAAATGTAAATCTCCAAGTATTCTGACGGAGGCGGAGCCGTCGTAGATGGTGGCGTGTCGCAGGTCGATGGCGGCGGAGACGGTGACGGGCACCTCCGGCAGCGTGTTGCGGTCGTACTCCGCCAGCAGTGTATCGAGAGACTGAGACAAATTGCTGCAGTCGCCATACCCACACTCCACGCCTGTTACATGTTAAAAAATGCACTAGACACTGAATATGCTAAGTTTTGTTTGTGAAATATGTGCGCTTCCCCGCCCGAACACCACGCGGGCGCTCCGTTACCGTAATTGGTGCTTCCACTTAAGATGATTACATGGTAACTACTTCCTATGTGCTTAAGGGATGTGGAAGATTCTTCAAGCCTTTTTTATATGGTTCTCTACATTTTGTACTTAACAGTTTAATCCACTATTTACTATGATAATACATTACATAAAAGTTTGATATGGGGTTCATTGAACATTTTTAATTTCAACATTATATAGTAAATGTAAATAGAATATTACCAGTGAGTAAACAGAACACAACAGCGAGCGCAACCGCCCGGAGCACCATCTTGCTAATACTTAAGCAGTTGTCAGTGCCAGGGCTGGACGCCAGAGGTCGAAAACATTTTGTATTTGTTTGTACAACTGTTTCATTACTATGTCATTTATATATTTTTACAAATAAATGCTTAGTGGGTGAATTTCCCAAATTACTTCTTTTTCTGTCTTCGGTGAAATTAGTATTTGAAAAAAGAAATATTATTCTTAATTATTTTTTTTAGTATTCAGTAGGTAGTTTTTGGGTTGTGGCAAAAATATTATTTGCCTAAGACTTTAAATTAAGGTAGAAATAAATACATAAACCTCTATTTTTTTCAAATCGGTGCTGTCCCTCTACTTTTTTTATTAACAAAAAAGCTCATACATTAATAAAAATATGTAAATTCAGTATATAACTTATTCTATTTCATAGAATATTAGTTTTATTCTTATTATATAGCATATTTTATTACATAACTAACATTTATAAGTACTGAAGGCAAAAACGTACTTGTCCTGCAAAATGTTGTCATATCGGTGGGCCAAAGTAATTTAAACCTAACTTTACAACGGCGAGTTCGACAGAGTCCCCACCCCAATATTATTTCCCTTGCTAGTGTGCGCTAATGCACAGTCAGGACGGATATGTGTCAAAGCACTGCGTATTCACGCCAGTAACGTAAGTACGCCATTTTAGTTGTTCCTGGACAATTATTCAGGATTATCAGTGGTTACATTTTTCTAGTGTAATGAGTAGTTTTATTATTATTGTTTGGACCTAACGGAGGTAGTAAGTGAATCAGATTCATTGACTGTTATTGAAATTATCCTAGATATTATGGAGTTTTTCTAATTTTCTAAAAAGTTTTCTATTTATTACCACTGATGTGATAATTTACACCGAAATGATGAGAAAAATCAGTCGGTGTCAATTTATATAAAATCGATGTTTTGATTCATGATCAACGCACAGTTTTTTCATTTCGGTAGATTGCTTTATCATCTCGGTGAGACGCCGTTGGGCTCACCTAGTCCCAATATTCGAAGAAATTAAAAAGGCTCTTCAACTGCTGAATCGTATTATTATTTCGGATTCTTCATCAAGCCAATATCGGAATAAGATTACTCTATATTATGTCCCAACTCAGTATTTACTGCTCTACTGTGACTAACGTAATGTGAATGTGGGCTTGGGGAAAGGTGCGCACGATGGAGTAGTTGGGCTACTGAAGAGAACGGTGGATCAATTTGTTGTACACGATGGTGATATGAAAAATACAGATATTATATATACAGTACATACATACAGGATAACTTTGTAAACTATCAACTTATAATTAACGATTCAAAATCTGCTGTCCAAAAGCGCAATAAAAGTACTGTAGAAGAATCTGAACTGGAAGAAAAGGACTGGCTTCTATTTTAAACACATTCGTGGTGAAAAACAATTAAACAAGTGGTTTGGACTAAAGAAACTAAAAATCGTATAGTTTTACGTCGTTTTTCTTGTAAAGAAGATTTATATAGAAAATATTTTGGTTAATGCTCACACGGAAAACATTTGGACTTCCACAATTTGTTTACTAACCACGAAATTAAATAAAAGCTTCAGTTTGCTACGCATAGTGATGAAAAATTCATCACTAAATAAAAAATAAGTAATGACTAAAGCTGTGATTGTAGTGTGGTTGTAATTAATGTTGAAGTTAAAAGACTGATTAAGTAGGTATATAAAATTCCTATTCTTGTTATCGTTAAAACTAGAAGGTTACAATGTTTAAGAGTACACACGGCAAGACAATTAGCTGGATCATCCGCAGTAATAAATGGGTATGGTGCAATTCTAACCAATAAGTGAATTTTGATTTCTTTTTGTACTTCATTTCAATAAAAACAATGAAAATAAAACTAAATATAGTTTTTTTTAATTCTAAGTAAGAACCTATAGTAAATGTAATAAAAAAAGCAAGGGGAAATAAATAAAATGAAATGGGTATAATATAATATCACAAACTATATTTTATTTAAATTTCTAAGAAAACAGTTCTTGTGTGACATGATAACCTTAGTTCAGGTCTTCAGTTCTAAGTCACCTTTGCAAAAATAACCTAGGTACCTATCTCAAAGTTTATAAGAAAAGATTATCATTTCGCTGGATAAACTTATCATTTCGGTGTACATTAAAAAACAATCGGTGCTGGTTTGTGACATCGGTGGAAACCAGAATTCAAAATTAATTTTCTTTCCTTAGTCTTTAATGTTACTTTGATGATATTAAATTTGGGGATATTTACTATTCTAAAGATTACACTAAACCTGAAAAATATGCAAAAAAATATATAAATGAAAAAGTTCACCGAAACGGCAAAAAAATGGCGTTTGTTGAAATTCACCCTATTGGTTGCTATATAGCATTAAATAAAAAAAAGTATACGAATATTGTCCATGCCGGGTCCTGATGGACATCAACAACCGCACGATGTAGGCGTAAGTTGCACGTTCTACGTTTTCCCGCCGACTCGGTCCACCTTCCGTCGCTGGGACGTGATTTCGTAGACCGTAGTGATTCATGTATTCATGAATTACTATTCAAATTCACCAATTACTGATAAAAAAAAAATGATGTATCCCAAGGTACGGAATTTACCTTTATTATAAAACAGGCTACTTTTTAAACGGCTTTAAAAAAGGAGTAGGTTCTCAATTCGGAAATAAGTATGTTGCTCTCATTTCTTTCAGTTTGTTTACCACGCCAATAAGTAACCAATTTTGATGGTCCTTATTTAGAAAGATAGGTCATGATTCTGAGACGGTCCCATATCAAATTTGTCATGATCCGACGCCAAGATACTTAGATGAACATTTATGCATTAACAAATTTAACTCCCCTGTGGTCTAGCAGTCTGGCGTTGGACTTGACTTCTTGAGGTCCCAGGTTTGATTCTCGGGTCGGGCAAACAAAAAAATTAGGAATTGTGCGTAATAATTTTTCTAATAAAATTAACGTCGCCCAGGATTGGATATGTGCCCGGTTGGCGATAGGCTTGCCACCTATCACATGTGGAACTTAGTGCCTTTGGCTAGTCGTGGGTACCCTAGTTGTGCCTCTGACAACCTTTTCGGGGATATGGGCGTGAAGATACTTACTGACTTTAAATTTAACACAAAAAAGTGCCAGTAGGATGTCGATAAAATGTATTTGGGAAAGCATTTTATTTGTAAGAAACCACTTGCTATCTTTCGAAAAAATGGTGATCAAATCTCGACTTGGTACCTACTGAAATACATAGTTGGAGTCGGTTTTTACAGTTTCCCTGATCTTAATATACCTTCAGGCGAGCTAAGCAATTTTTAATCCTAACGGAACGTCAGACTACAGCTTCTATATCATAAATTTTAAAAATGTTGAACTTCACTGAGTGTGTGGGTGCATTATCTACTGACCCTTCCGGCGCGGGGGCTACAAGGACAAAAACATTATGATTTTATCAATCAGCTACATTGTATTAGCGAATTGTCAAATGTTCTGAATAAAGTGTCGTCCAAAGTGTCGTCCTACGTTCCGTAATAAATCAAAACTTAGAATTAGAAACAAAGATTAGATTAAATACATCAAATGTTTAGTTCCCATCAACTGCAGTTAGGTGTCAAATGAAAAACTAACAAAGAAGCTGCACTCGGTTTGTCTTAATATGGTTAAGTGCAAGTCAGACTCGTCCCTGAAAGGTTATGTGTAGATTAGCGATGTACTTACTACCTGCATATATAGAGTGGTATATTAGGACAAATAATATACCACTATCATTTTTCATCCTTAAAGATTATCTTGTTTTTTATACTTAGTAGGCATAAAAAATTGTATGAAAGACAAACTATTTCAGATTTTTGAGAACATGCTATATCTCAAAAACTGCTGACGATATTACATTCAAACCAAATTCTAATCCAATCATTAGCTACCTTTATTAAAAATAAAATCAAATTGAAAGAAAAATTGGAGTCGGTTTTTACAGTTTTACAGCTCGTCATAAGATTTCATGATATCTACTGCATACCTGTACGTACTTATTTCGCCTCGTTGGTCGAGTGGCTAGCGTACTCGCCTAACTACATCAACTTACCGCGAGGCTCGGGTTCGATTCCCGACGGGGGCAGGCATTTGTGTGATGAACATTTAGATGTCTGCATTTCCGGGTCTGGGTGTTTATTAAATTTATTCTGGTATCTATTTAAGTATTTCTATGTATTAGTATCGTTGACTAACACCCATGACACAAGCATATAAAAACCCCCAAAGGGTTAGATTCAATTAGTGTAAGTTGTCCAGGGATATTTTATTTATTTATTATTTATATTATTTTGCTCTTTTACATTAAAAGTCATTTATTAGTACATCCTTGCATCTTGTGCACGGTAGATGCCCAACTTAAAATCACTGGGAGCATGCGCTTTTCCACCGTATCGTAGCTGTACTTGGCCGAGAATTTGATGCCTATAAACTGAGTTAGGTGCTCGCCGTCGTTACCGAAAATACGATCATCCGTCATGACGTTCCAGTTCATATCTTCCGGCTCCATCATCAGATCAGCTAGAGAGTACCATATTATTGTATTGTCATCAAAATCACATCAACAGCCAATTTTCATGACGCTACGATCTTTAGAAGATGGTTAAATTAGTTTTCTTAGATTTGATTACATAGTTACATACTTACATACAGGTCGACCTAATAAAAGCGTGTTAAAAAGTGGATTCTCTACGATAATCGAAAGTTCTCATCGCAATAGGCTCTGCAACCTGCAGTAGGGTTACTCTCGAAGCTCGATTCGTGCAACATTGGAAATTAGAATCGAGTATGTCATTTTAGCTATTCTTGAACACAATATAGGCAAATTATTAAGAATTAGTCAATAGCAAACAATAAATTAAAATTTAGTTTTAATTATTATTAAAGTAATTTGGGAATAAAGTATCTGTGACTGACGGACGGAACATCACAATAGACTATCTGTCTCCCTGACAGGCAGCTCGTAACAGGTGAGCAGTGGTTAAAATGCCCCAAGCATTACCAACAAGACCATTGGTGCGGTGCAAGATGCTATACCGAGCAAGATATCCACAATCTGCAAAGGTTGTCTCATCGCCATCGCTATCGGGAGAGCCGTGTGCTTCTTCGCTGACCTTTCATATACCTAAAAAAACTGTGAGGTTTCCATTCTTAGCCATTTGGCTACGGAGTCATTCTGGCAAAGGTATGGAATTCATTACCTTTCACATTTGTTGTTGCGTTACTATACGATAAATGAAACCAATGTATTTACTTATGTTCAAAATATATATTCTAACAATAGTTAATAAAAAATAAAAAAATAGCAAACACATCGTACTTGGTATCTTTATTTTAAAATTTTATAAAAACATTCAAAACTTAGGAAAACCATGTCAAATAAACTGCAGTTCTATGAGGCTTAGGTGCTACCTATTAAGTATATCTAGGTAGGTACTTCAAAATATAAGCTTATCTTAATAGTGACATGTCACAATTGAATTTCAACACTTAACGAAACTAGAAAAAAATACCCACTTAACAAACACTGTGACAGTTGGGACGTAACATATTTACATAACTATAGATATATCATACTATACCTACCTACTTTACAATTATAAACAATCATTCATTACTTATACAGAACATAAATAAACAATGCTGTACAAGCGATATCAAAAATTTCTACTATGGAATGAGAAACTGTCTCTGGGACGGTACCACAGTCTGGGACAGTAACACAGGTATCTGTCGACGCCGACCGCAGCAAACTCCAGAAAGTACAAGACTAGGTAATTGGCATTACCAAACACCGCGCCGCAACGAACCAAAAATCTTTTAAGAGTAAAACTTAAAACCTCGTCAAAATGTGATAATATATGAAATCGAAATACTCGTTCAACGCCACATTGTTACTCGGGAAACTGGAATTCATAAATCTCTTTATTATATATACTCGTATCATATACAGCCTGCAGCTGGACGTCTGTTTTTCCGTATAAGCCCGGGTTCTCCGTGTAAAATAGCCCAACTGCCTCCGTGCCTGTAAAAGGCGAGCATAAGTTTAAAGCGTGATTCCAACAAGTTTTTCAAGTCGAAAGATCCCTACTGGGATGAGTTACAGCATCGCTCTCTCAATCTTAATCACCCATTTAGCCCTTGCTTGGCTAACCTGGCAAAAAGACAGATGGTCTATCACAGGAGCCTCGTACCAGCACAGCAGGGAAAATATTCATTGAGCACTTTAAATCGATATTCGGTGTCGACTGCGATAGCATCTCTCATTGTGTTCAAAGTTAAATCTCTACTGCTTTTATTTATTCATAAGGTTCGTCAACATGTCCATATATTAATAACGTTTTTTTTTAACCGTTAGTTTTTTCTTTAGATTGAGACTGAATTTTTTAAACACTTTTATCCGCAGACAGTTGAGCTGCAGCAACGCTTTTTTTAATCCTGCCATAAACACAAACAACTTGTCTCACGTATTCCTGCCACCGTAGTGACCCTGTCATGTTCCAGCCCGAAAGGTGAGGGTAGCGCGCGCCGTTACACTTTCTGGCTAGAACTTCATCATATTAATGTTCATTAAAGGAAATATCCACCAATCAGCTGTATCGTCAGTCGACCTGTCAACAAATGTTTTTGACACAAGTATCTTCACGCCCATATCCCTGAAGAGGTAGGCAGAGGCACCAAGGCACCCACGAATAGCCGAAGACACTAAGTCCCACAATGTGATAGGTGGCAAGCCTATCGCCAACCGGGCACATTTCCAATCCCGACCAACATTTTTTTATTAGAAAATTAGAAAAATCCAATTTTCTTTGTGTTGGCCGACCCGGGATTCGAACCCGGGACCTCATGCAGTCAAGTCCAACACCCGGACCGCTAGACCACACAGGCGATTCTTATATTTTCCAAACATTATAAAAATAGTAAAAGTGTAATAATTAATCTACCCTGTAGACTCGGTGCGGACACATCAAAATAGTAGATATTAACAATGTGCATGTACCTACATCGCTTTCAAAACAAACGTAGATTTATTATTTATTAAAAAATGAAATGTAAAATACCTGTGTTTATAAAAATATTAAACATATTTTACTCACTGGCTGATTGTTAAAAGTAGAACTAAATCACTTCTGCCTTTTTTAAATAAAATGCTTTTAAATTAGAATTCGAATGCGTTTGAAATCCTTTAAGGTGAGGGTGCTACCTGTTCACCTCATACCCTGACAATGACCAATTATGACGAATGATGACGTTAGGCTCGATTTAGCAAAATGGGGCAAACTTGACATGACTTGATGCAAGTAAACTAAACTTGACTTATGGCAGTTGCTGATGCCCATGTCAAAACTAAAAAAAAATCGTTTTATTTGATACTTGGTTGAAATTTGGAGTAAAGTTCTGAGTTTGCGATTACCTGTTACAATAATTTGTTTATGACAAAATCATGTTATGAGACATTATTCTCATCATCGAGCGATGTAACTTGGATGCAAATGAATTAGGAAAACTCAATCAGTACCTTATCAGGCAATTTGGTGTAAGCAGAAGTGTGATTTGCTGTGTTTGGCAGCGTTACAGTAACAGGGAAAAAAAAGAGCACTCAAGCATTTTGTAATTAGTATTTTTTGGTATAAAGGCAAAAGTAACTAACAGCATATTGTAGTATATATAATTAATAATATTGCTAATTTCCGTTATTAAAACATTCTTGGTATTTTTACATTAAACTCATCCGAAAACTACTTACGTATATTTAAATAATAAATAGTTTGTAAACTTTACAACATAAAAAATACTACAGAATTCAAATGACTAATTAATATTGCTTAGACTTTTTCGATGTTTGTTTTATTTCTCACATTTGACTAAGGTATGACGAGGTTAATGTGCACAAGGTCCTATCAAAGTCACTGATCACTGTGCAGGCAACACTGTCACTGTGAACCCGGGAGCGTCCGGGGGCCGCGCGAGGTGGTGGGCTGCGCGGGGGGTGCGGGGCCAAGGTAGTGCCAGTAGGGCGGCGAGTCGGGCGCCTGCGTCTGGCACGCCGCCGTCAGCCCCGCCCAGCTGAAGCGGTACGCGTAACGCTTGCCGTGCACCTGAAACGTCACATTATACCTAAATGACTAGTAGAACGTACCTAGGTCTCTTTACATCTTATAATCAGTACCTATGTTAACATATTTCCCGTAGGTCACCTACCTACACATTAGATAACTAAGCCTATTTAAAATATGTTAAATGCCAAAGTTCTTCCTCTGAATGGGAAATGGTATCAAGGGCGGATCCAAGGGGGTCATGGGGCTCAGGACCCCCCCCCCCAAAAATGGGCAAGGGTCTAGAAAAATCGAATAGTATATTAGACCTAGAATAATTTCATGTATTTTTTTAAATCTCATTTAAACAGATATTCAAACATCTAAATACATTATATAAAAAACGACATGTACGTTTAATAGGTATCTAATTCGAATTTCATAACAATCAGCATTATTATTAAATTTGTATTTAATTATTTAAAACATAGTTTTAGGATCATTTGATGTAAAAAAACAGCAATAATATATTTATTATTTATCTGATAACTACGAGTAAAACTGTCAATATTATGTCGTTTGTATTACACCTAGTCAAAACTAGGGTACGTTGATGGGTACCGTAATAATGTTTACTAGGTACCTAGTAAAATTTTTGAAAAAAGTTATTCATTGTAAAAAAAATTGGTAACCATTCTGGTAGTATTTTAGCGAAAGTTTGTTTGTCTGTTACTTTTTAACAGATAAGCTGGGCCAATTTCTATGAAATTTTGCAAACAGATAACGACCCGAATTCAAATATAACCTACTTTTTTGCAAAAAAGTAATCTGCAGAAGCACTAAAATAGGGCATGAAGTTTCATTTAGTGGTAGCAAAAAATGCTATTTCGTTTTTGTTTATAGCTTAGAAACTACGTAAGTATATAAAGTTAAAGTTCAATAAATCGCAGCATAATATATTTGTTGAGTA
>NJDC01007956.1:29710-43379 GCA_002245475.1 Calephelis virginiensis | reverse complement strand
AATTAAAAGAGATCGTGAGTATCCCGTATAAATAATTAAAAATGTTATATTCTACCATATTTTGTTGTGCAAATATTTTAATATTAAAAAAGAAATATTATTTAATTACATACACTTTACCTTTTAAGCCAATTATTATATTTATAACTAGTTTAATTATTTGAAAAATGATTTTTTTTATAAGATTTATAACATATTATGTTTTAATATTTGAACAAAATTTTAGAATATTTTAGGTTAAACCCGAACTACCATAAGCTATCACCGTTTCCAAGCCTAGCCAGTCTGGAGAAAAAACGGCGAAAAAAACTCCTCGGCAAATTAGTTTTAGGAAAAATAATTACCTATTAATTTTTTCTGAAAAAAATTGTTTACACTATAGTAAGCTTTATCTAACAACAAGTCAAACAGCTTCTTTCGAAACCTTTTTAAAGGCAGTGATTTAACACTATTAGGAATTTTGTTATATATACGAATTGAAATACAATACACATTCTTTTTATAAATATTAAGTTTTTGACTAGGCACATGCAACCTCTCACTATTTCTAAAATGTGAACTTCCTAAAATTTCAGCATTTGTTTTAAACAAATGATGATGTTTTTTACGAATACACATACAGCCAAAATATATAAGCAAGGTAAAGGTTAAATTTTTAAGGCTTTAAAAAGTGGTTTACAAGAATGCAATTGATTAACACAACCTAAGGCTTGTATGCACTTTTTTTGAACTCTTAAGATTGTAATCAAAACCACCAAACTGCCCCAAATAGGCATGCCATATTGAAGAACTGAGGAAACATATGCATGATAGGCCAAAAGAGACGCGTTTAAGCCAGCCACTTCTCTTATTCTTCTCAAAACATACACAAATCTATCAAGTTTATTACACAGAGAATCAATGTGATATTTCCAATTACAAAATTTATCAATTTTTATTCCTAGAAAGTTAGTAGAATCTACATGCTCAATATTAATATTATTATATCTAACTTCTTAGTTTCCCTATGACGTGCTAGAAACTCTACTAATTTTTTTCTTAGAAAAGTTTATTTTAAGATTATTTTCATCAAGCCATGTCGAGACTTTGGATAAAGTTTCAGATGTTTCCTCTTTTAAGTCAAGTTTACTTTGCATTTAATGAGAAGGGTAGTATCATTAGCAAATAATATTGAATCATGCTTAATAATTTCAAGCAGATCATCTATATAAATTAAAAAAAGTAATGGACCTAGAACACTACCTTGTGGTACAACGCAGTTATTAAAAAGATAATTTGAAGTATAGACATTTCTACAGTTCTCACAAATTTTTGTTATTTCAACACACTGTTTTCTGTTTCCTAAATAGCTCCTTAACCAAACTAATGATTTACCTCTAATGCCATATTTTTCTAATTTTGTTAGCAAAATTTTATGTGAAACAAAATCAAATGCTTTACTCATATCTAAAAATACAGAAAGTGGATACCTTTTACTTCAGACATTCAATTACTTTTTTCACCAAGTCAAAACGTGCATAAATTGTAGATCTACCTTTCCTAAATCCATATTGATTGTCTTTTAATATGTTAAAATTAAGCAAGTAACTATAAAACTTTTCAAATATCTTAGAAATAACTGGAACTAATTTTATATATAGGTCTATAATTGTTAATGTCAGAAGTATCCCCTTTTTCAAATAAAGGCTTTACAATTGATTTTTTTAACGTTCAGGATATTTCCCTTCCAGAAATGATAAATTAATTATATGGCAAAGGGGTTTAGCTATTACAGTTGCAACATTCTTTAATATTACTGTGCTAATATTATCATAACCTTTGTGTTTTTCATAGAATGTATGACTTTAATTACATCATACTCATCTACAGGTGTCAAAAACATAGTTTTATTGTGATTGGATTGTACATGGGATTTAATACCACACGTAGAGCTGGGCTGACCTGCAGTATTACATTTGGTCTGATTTATAAAAAAACTCATAAAAATGTTCACAAAATTATTGGATGTCTGTAAATATTTTGTTGTTAATTTTAATTTGTTCAAATTCTTGTTTACATGTTTTATTCTGAACTTGCACTTTTAATTACTTCCCATGAGGCTTTGCATTTATTGGATGACTTTTCAATATATTTCAATGATGCTAGTTTTTGGGATTCTAATATACGAGTACATTTAGATAGTTTTTTTTTATAATGTATATAAGTATGTTTATTTCCCATTTTGTTACAATGTGAATATCGATACTTTAAATATAGCTGATGTTTTACTTTACAATATTTTAAAAGTCCTTTAGATAGTCATCATTTTTTATTGGCTTATTTGATACTTTTATTCGTATCTTTGGAATACATATTTCAAAAAATAAGATAAATATGTCATGAAATTCGTTCGTATTCGTTCGAAAGTTGCGGTTAAACTTATAATTTGAGACTGGCTTAATATCTACTTGTATGCTTTTAGCAGTTTCATGGTCAGATAAACCAAGAGTATGAGTATCAGACTTCACATTATCTAAATTAGTATCTAGTATTTACATCTAAACATGCTTCTTTCCTAGTCGGTTTGAGAATGTGTGATATTAATTTTTAAATGTTTATATGTATTGGAAACTTGTAAAAGGTCTTTATTCCAATCTCCGCATAAAATAACTTTCGTTTTAGAATTTTTCAAAACATTTTCTAACAACAATTCAAAACTATCAAAAAATATTAGAGCATTTGAAGACTTGGATAGCGTATCCCAAAGTATGAAAAATCGTTGCAGGACCGTTATAAATGTCATGGGTGGTTTTACAGACTCCTGATTTTTCATTTAACTGTTAAAACAATAACTTTTCCTTATTTTTCACAATTTCTTGAGAAACACATTCATTGATAGTTTTGCCATTGTTTTACGTTTTCGCTTTTTTAGGTATAAAATTGTTTACGCAAAACAATGTTTTTGAAGTGAAAACTTCATTAGCGGCGTTGCGCACTTTTTTGGAATAGGTAAAAACTTCTTAACACGTGACCTGATCGAAAATTCGTAAGACGGTGCAGGGCGCTTGCGCGAATGTTCGTGTTGACATTTTGTGTACGATAGCGCAATAAATGAATATTGTATTCTACTATCATTTAACGTTTACTATCATTTAACGAGCCTGAATGTCTAAATTTAAGTATAAAGCTAGTGAGAGTTTTATTTCTTCTACGTTACATTTTATAACCTTTTTTAGCAGAAAAAAAAAGTCCGTCATATTAATTTTGTTGGTGGTGGTGTTATATATGAGTTATAGTTAGGTATTCTAGGTGTAGGCTTGTGTTTAAGTTTAAGTGTTTAGCCGGCTTTCTGTCAAGACCAGGACATCGCATTAAAATTTCAAGTCGGACAAATGATCTAAATTAGCTATGTTTGTAGAACACTTTCCTTCATTAACATAATCAAAAAAATAATGTTTAAAAAACTCTTTACATGTCACTTCCATTCGTAGGGTGAGTTTTAAGTTCCAATAAAGCGGCGATGAATTTATTTCTATTTATTACCGTATTTAGATTTTGCACAAGTTGTGAACAGGGATAATAGTGTAATAGGTTTAGATGTGTTAGTATGTAAGTGTTTGTGAGTGTTCGGTTTAATAGGACATCTAATGATGTACTTTGTATTAATGTGCAGATGTACGTGTGCGTATGTGTATGGTGTGTTACTTTGAGTTTTTAGCATGGTTATATTTGTAGATATTCGCGTATATGGATGTGTAACATATTGTACCTACAATTTTGTGTTTAGTTCAAAAACAAAAAGTTAGGTGTATTGAGGTGTATTGAATGTTGGGTGTAGTAAAACGTGAATATTTGAGAATCCAAAAAGATACGATAATGAAATAATAGCAAATACTCTACATGTAAGAAATAATACTACGAGTACATTTATTAGGCTGAGTTTACAATGCTATGTATAGAATTATTATGAGTATTAAAAATATATTTCAAATGGTTTAAGATACTTAATATTAATCACAAAAAATTTCGTAGGTGATGTATTTGTGCTTCATTATTTATACGTACAATATCGGTGAGTTTTCATGTTTTCAAATAAATTTATCTGCATATTTTGCTTTTTCTTCATCTGAATGCCATTTCAATGTTTTGTAATCGTTTCCGGGTCTGGGTCCTTATTAAATTTATTCTGGTATCTTTTTAAGTATTTCTATGTACTAGTAGTCGCCCCTTGGTCGAAATTCGACAATAATAAATTTCAATATCTTGTTGATAAGAACGCCATCTTCATTTCTCAAGACCAACTACTTTGTTTCCAAACTGTATGATTATAGATTGTGCGCTATCTGTGATCTTTTATCGTTATCATCAATATATTTGTTTGTGTCTTAAATGCATGGTAGTGTGGGTAATGTTTGATTTATTGATTTAATGTACTTTGTAAACATTATTATTGAAAAATATTCGCCTTCTGCATTTCTCCTACACATAAATAATTTTATGCTCCTGCGTCCGCGCAATTTTCGTAAAAACGGGCTACAATTTTGGCATCACGTAGGTATTAATATGTAGATTAGTATCGTTGACAACATCCATGACGCAAGCATATAATTTGCTTACTTTGGGGTTAGATTCGACTTGTGTCACTTGTCCAGGGATATTTATTATTATTATTTATTAAATTTTACAACTGATGGTTGAACCAATTTACTCTATACTTTACTTTGATGTTCTGAACGTCTGCGTTATGACGTTTCAGTCCACCTATAATATCAGCCTGCAAGGTGACATTATGGACTGAGGAGCGAACACTTTGCTTTATTTGGGTTTTCTGGGTATTCACGAAGCCACGAGGAAAAGACCTTATTTTTCAGCCACTCTGGTCGACATTTTTATTAACGTGACTTATTTTTAGCGCGCTTACTACTTCAAGGTCCACCGTCGCTGTCGTCACTTTAATTATTATTGTTAGATTACATTTCTTTATATAGAGTCAGTCGCGACGTAATAACTAATAAAAGATCTGCTGAGCAAACTATTGTGAATAAACGGCAGACATAAATTAAAGTTGACAAAATTCAAAGTTAAGCTAAGTTGGGGAAATTCTGTAGAACTAATAAGAACTTGAGAGTTCAAAAGAAGTGTATAAGAGCGATATGTAGCGTTAATCAATTGCATTCATGCAAGCCACTTTTTAAGTCTCAAAATATTACCTTTACCTTGTTTATATATTTCGACTGTCTGTGTATTTGTAAAAAGACATCATCATTAGTTTAGAACAAATGCTGAAGTCCAAGGTTTATCACATTTTTGAAATAGTGAGAAACTCCGTCTGCCTAACCAAGAGCTCAATATTTGCAAAACTAATATTATATTGCATGTCCATTCATATATAGTTATAACCAGATTCCTGATAATCTTAAATAACTGCCATTAAAAAGATTTAAAAAAGACTTGTTAGAGAAAACATATTATAGTGTTAAAGATTTTCTTGCAGACAAGCATAAATAATATAATATATGTAATAATAATAAAAAAATACTATGTTTAAAAGCTATGTCGGTCAATAATAATCCTACAATAGTCTTTTTATTAAAAATAAGTACATTACTAAGTAACAGATATTGGATTAAAAGAAGAGACCTTAATTGACAAGTACTTACAACAAAATTAAAGACATTAACATGTTGAAATCAGACATATTGGACATTATACACTAGACACACGAGTTTCACAAGTTAATACAAAATTATCAATAGTGGATAACTTCGACAGTATCAAAGTTTCTAAACACCTGTACAATTACAACGCAACTAAACATGAAATACTTCATGAAATCAACAATAAATATGCAGGTTGATAATCACTGTACGCTGATGCTTCTAAAACAACAGGTGTTATAGGATTATTATACCTTATATGATTATATTGTATATAAGGTTATTTTATATTATAGGATTATATTATAGGCTTGTTATGATTTTAGTAACAAAATTTACTTTAATTTCAGAAAGCGGGCTATGTTTAAAAACGATAGTACTACAAGAATGATAGGTTATAGTCATGGCTGCCGGGGAGTTTGTTTCGCAGTTTCTTCTCCCGACTGGCTAGGTTTGGAAACGGTGATAGTTTACGGTAGACAGGGTTACATTTATTTGCATTTTAAAATTGCTTGTAATTTATAATTCAAATTGTAATAAATATAAAACTGTTTTTTGTATGAACTTTAAAACATTGTGTACCTACATGATTAAATAATTACTTTTATAAATATCAAAATATTTGCACACCACAATGTGGTAGAATATGTTGGAAAGCTTAAATAATTTTGTAACAACTTCAACACGCATATTCCGCAAATAAATGATTTTCTTTCTTTCTTTCTTTCGAAGTTCTATAGGTACTAGTATTGAATACCTCAACAACATCGTAATCTGGTCGCATAAGTTCGCCTACTTTTCAATGCACACAACTTGATTGTACGGGGAATACGCCAGGGAACCAGTGAATAGTACAATATTGTCATTTTCAAATAAAAATAAACTGTTTGTTAGGTGGGGTTGGGAACTTGGGACGTTGGGTACCTACATAATTTTTAAGGCGCCATGTTCAAACTACGGTAGAATTACCTTAACTACGGCGTTGTTTGAGACACTGTACTAGAGCTATTTATACTGTTAATGTAAAGGATTCCCTCCGAGAAAAGTTCATAGAAATAAATGTTTCAACCCTGAGTTCTCAATACGTTCATGAGAATTTAAAATTAGATTGTAACATTTTTTCTTACTTTATAATGTTATGATTCATTTTGAGAAAGCCAAGCCCGTTGGGTTTCTTTCGCGGGATGTTCTCAATGCGTGGGGCCGCGATTCCGATCCGGTTATACCCAGTATATAAAAATGTCGAAGCGCTGAAGTACCACTTGTATGGTCCACGCGAGTTAAGTTATTTCTGATTTTGGTTCTAGTTGACTAGCAAGAGCAACACGCATTTTTAATAAGCATATATTTAAAAAAACTTTATTTTTATTTGAACTTAGAAAATGATTTTCTTTTTTTAGTTCCGCTATATATGAAAGGGAAACGTCTTTTTTAGTTGTAACCGTGACAAACCCTTCGAAAACTTCGTTTTATTGGTTTAAAATTTGAAACTTTCCTCCCCCACAGTAACAATCTAAGACTGAAGGTCAACTTTGTTACTACCACTTCCCTTTTTTTCTATCCTTCTGCACTATTTAACGGTTGGCGACCGAGTGAATAATATTTGGGACTGGGCTGTGTAATCAAATGGCGGTGTCGGCGAGGAACCTTGCTCATGATGTTCTTGTCGTAGTAGTAGCGGAGCGCGCGCGACAACTTGTCGTAGTTCATGTTGGGCTTCTGCTTGCGCCGGCCCCAGCGCCGTGCCACCTCGTCCGGGTCCGACAGCCGGAACTCTCCGTCTCCAGGAGAACCCTGGCGATCAATTTCATTAAATGCGCATTTTTTTGGTCATAATATGTCTCAAGTTTTAGGTGCTATTATTTGCATCATAAGTGTAGCGCAAATTATAAGAATATTTTTTTCTAGATCTAGTGTAGCGTAGTGCAGTAAGTACAATGGCGAAGGACACTCGTACCTCCCAGCATATCCCCGGCGCGCCGGCCGCCAGCTCCTCCAGCAAGAACTGCCAGAGCTGCACCTGGCCGCCGCTGGGCCGCGCGCACCCGCTTAGTGCCGCGTATGGTTCTAACACAAGAAATTGCTAATTAGTTGAGATACATACGTAGATAACTATGTTTACAAATGTATACGTTTACAATTACAATCTATCAGTCTTATGAAAAGGATTCTGTTCTACCCCCTTTGATATATTACAACTAGCTGACACGGCAAACGTTACTTATCCATACAGTTGATCCAGTTTATAGTCTTATTTAATTTATAGTTTAACCAACATATAAGAGAATTAAATCAAAAATATTATTGAAGATTTACGAACAAAGATTCTTAATATATTTATTACTTCCAAATCCGAAACGGTAGGTTCTATGGTAAATGGTATGAAACATAATAAGCTTATGACGTCATCACTCCTGAAGTCGTCCAAAGTACGTAAGTTTAAAAGTTCAAATCCTATTCAAATAATATCTTAATATGCAAACAAACAGTATGAAATAAAAAAATCAAAAAATGTATAAACGTGAAAACTATTAAAACATCATCGCGTATATGGAAATGAACCTAAGAAAATGTTTTCACAAAATCCTACGTACGTACGTGTAAGGTATCTTTAGATATGATATGTTTAACATTGAGGTTCTTGAAACATTTTTTGTCTGTCAATCGTTTGAAAAATGTAAGTACATTTCCAAAGTGTTAAAAAGGAGTTCACTTGGCATTCGATGCACTCTGCCTACTCTACAGGCGGACTTAGCGTGAATGTATATGCATTTTTACCTGTAGATACGTTCAAATAGTTCTCTACATTCCGGATTTCAAGTTATTTGGTCAATTTACACTGACGTTCAATGATTACACAATCTAGGTACTACAAGTAAAAACGAAAAATATAAATCGGACAAGTGAATGAATTGTAACTCAATTTATACGTATATACGTATATATCGACCTTTACCGCTCTCCGACGGAACACAGAGTGTACTACCTACTCGACACTCCTAGCCAAATTTAGTTACGATCAGTCACTGATCAGTGCATTCATCGTGATTGCGTTCACGACACAGACTGACAAAAATACCAAAAAGCGTTCTGTGCCCCTTTACAGTTTTTAATCGACTTCAAAAAAGAAGGAAGTTATATTTTCGACTCCTGTATTTTTTTAATTATTTTAATTGATTTCTCCGTCATATCTGAACCACTATCAAGTGTATTTTGAAAGAGCCGTGTTTCCCCCGTGTTGGTCCGGGCTCCTTTGCAGAATAGACCATCTGCCTTCGTGCCAAGCAGCTCGTAAAAGGCGAGCATAGGCATAGACACCGTGACATTCTACTAGGTAGTAGAATTTCGCTGCCGCCATAACATCAGTGCTTGCCGTTGACGTGTAAGATTTGGAGAGTACGGTAGCCGGTAAACTTACTTTTGCTCGACGTATAACATCTCTGCCTCAGGTTGACAACGCACCATTACCACCTTTGGTCTCTCTAAGCGGCGTGAATTTCTTACCATCAAGAAATCCATCTGCTTGTTTGCCTTCCAATACCATAAACAAGAGCTCATTTACGAGGTATGAAATCTAAACAAAATCAAGAATAATACGTAATTTTTGTGTACCCTGATGATCTACTTCTTGAAGTCGAAGTCGTCTGTTGGCAGTTTTACTGCTTTAATATACTTAAGTAAGAGCAGATTGTTACTAAATAACGAATGGGGTAAATATTTGCTCAATTGGATCTTCTACTGTTTATTTCACACCATTTAACTATTTTGCCGTTGATATTATAATTGGACTTTTGGATTTCCAGGGAGTGAAAAAGTGACTCTCCGCCATTGATACCACAACAGCTGTCGGTTTATCAAGCGTACGTGTTTTATTTCGATTCGTTTTATTTATCACAATTTTTTATTCAAACAGAAACCGATTTTGGAATATTTCAACTCCACTACCGTTATACCATCCATAGTCCACGCCGGATATTCGTTAGTTATTCCTAAAATTGGAGAGTTGACGAATAGTCGCCGTTTGGCCGTTACACAGCCGGCATTCGTTAGTAATCATTATCCAGTTGTAATGATTGTTGTTGTTGTGTTGTCAATCATTACTTAATTAATGAAGTTTGAAAAAATACATAACATTGTTTTATTCATACGTATCCACCTAGACTCTTTCCCAAAGGGTGTTCATGGCTTCCATGATTCCCCTACCCCTGATCCGCTGTTGTATATTTCAGCGCACCGCTACACTCATCACTGTGGGAAACTAATATTTAAATAATTAACAATTTCAAAAACATTATTAAACAAATTTTTAAACATTATTAAAACCTTATAATTATTTACAGAAATATTTATGTCAAATGAACCTGAAATAAAAATATGTACAATTACAGCGGCCCACCATGGTACAGGTTCTGGATCCGGCGGTGCTCGTTGGCGCTGAACCACAACATGGCGTATCTCACTGGCACTCGCACTCGATTGGAACTGTTTCAATAATTCACACAACAAATATTGAAGACCAATTTATATGGTCACACATACTCCAATAGATACTTCGTAATGTCATCGCTCAATGTCCTTACATTAGTTTTGGAAAATTATGTGTTAGTTGAAACAAAAATATGATATTACCATCTCCTAGTGATAGAACTTTCTCAATGTTTGGAAGTTAGATCACAAACCTAGTTTTACTGTCATAATGTAGAGCGGAAGTGAGTAGCACCGACTGCCAGTGGCCAGCGTAAGCATCATTTTTTACAGTCCGAAAAACAGTACTGTCAGTAAAGTTCAGTAATATTTAGTTTTTTAGTATAGTTTAGTATTTGTTAGTTACTTTTAATAAGTATTTAGTTTCCAAACACACTTTGAAATATGAATTTCACTTTGAAAATGCTGCAATTGTGGCTGAATTTTGGTTGTCACGGGTCACATTGTAAGTCAGAGGCACTTTACCGACTACTTGTTCTCTTGCAAAAAGAAGACATAATAAAACTGGCAGCTGTACACTTTTCTAAAACATAACTTTTTGAGCAAGTTTTGTAAACATATTTGTTTACACTAATTATTGATAGCGCGATCTTGTCCACACATACAAAATAATCCCAACGACTATCGTATTAATTGGCACTTTCAATATATCTAAAGTTTGGGACGTCGACAACATAAAACCGGATGTGCGTCCGAATGGCGGACCGGAAACGAGCGAGTGATGCCGCCGCCCGCCGCCGTGGGCGGGGCCGCCCTGTGGCTTAGCATGAGATGAACTTACAAATCCCAATCTCTCGATTCTTATCAACTGTCAATGAGGTTATCGCGAATTGTGAACTGTCGCCGGGTTTCTTTGCTGTAAGTATTCAATACATCTTGAGTTAATTAGGTTCGTTATTCTATCAAAAAACCGCCTAATCATTTTTAAAATTTTGGACCTTCAGTGCTAAAATGCCATTTTTAAATTTTGTTAGAACTTTAATTACAAAATCTGACTACTCTGTAAAAAGTTATGTGTGCATCATGTTAATTATAAAACAGTGGGCCAACAAAAAGTCATTTTATAGTATTCATTTAATTATTTTAATTCTTTTTCCAACGTTTACCCCCTTGTTGTCTATAAAAAGTTCAGCCTGGTGTAACATAACAAAAAACAAACGATGTGTAGAGACTGGAATTAAAACTAGAACTTCATCTGTTTTTGGTCGGTTAAAAATACACTTTGTAAAATCACTGGCACTGAAGTTGATGTCGTGACACGCGAGTACGTCGGCGGCGGTCCAGCGTCGACCTTCACAATTTGTTAAATAAATTCTTGTAATGCATCTGTATTTAGAGTAGAGGTGTCCGCCAGTGGGTCGGGCGGACGCCGCGGGAAGTCGTGCCTTCCATTTGTTATTTCCGGCGTACAAGGTGGTAGGTACAAGCACCCTCCATCTCCCACTAGTCACCATTCATTCATCATAAACTACACTTATTTAAGAAAAAAGAGTACCTATGAGAAGTTTTTTAGTTAAAATATGCCGAATGACTAAAGATTTATTATAAAGAAAAAGAAGTGTTTCAATAATATTGATTATGTACAGTCACGTGCAATGAAAAGTATACACAGGCAGATTTTCAAATAAATATTGACTCTTAAAATTTAAAAAACAAATAACCACTTCACAATTTTACTATATAACCATCCAAGTTTCTCTTAATAATGTATACATTTATGGCAAAAATATGTACACAGTTTGTTTTCAGATACTTATATTCACAATCAAATGCAAAAATATGTATCCATTATAAATTACAATAATATGTAAACGATATTATTTTACAAAAATGTAAACAATACTATCTCATTATAATGTATGCAATAATGCCTATTATTTTTTTCTTAATATGTATACACTTATAAAACTGTAGCAATTTTCAATATTTTGACGAAAGGGTATTGTTTTCAAAAACATGTACACAATGTGATTTTCGCTTTAATGTAAACATTCGTTTTTATCTTGTAGATATTGTTAAGAAGGTAGCTAGGATGCAGAGCAGCGGCGAGCGCAAGTGGCGGCATGGACTGTTTTTTTATTCAGTGATACTTTTCTTATCTACCCTCAACAACCTGTTGCATTGAAATTCAGATAAATCGTTATTTATACAGGGTCACAGGGTAAGTCGACCTAGATCCGTAATTCCGCTTCCATCATTTCTGACTGATTTGATTAAGAAATACTCTATCCTAGACCTGACTGTTTGCGAGGTATTAACATTTATTTGTTTTTTGTTATTTAAATATGCCGGCTATTAGATTAAATATTTTGAAATGTGCTGGTCTTAAGCATATTATTGAAATTATAAGAGTAATTATTTTTATTGAGTTTTTAAATATTAAGTGAAACAATATATGACCTCAATAGCCAAAAGTGATCGTAAGGTAACTAAATCGGTCATCTACTATCAACCAAAATAGTGTGACATGTATTCGTTCCGGGCTTGTGCGAAAACACAATTGCAAATCATAGAAAATCAACATATCAGCATATTCCTCATTCGTGTAGTTCGTCATCTTAACAGTTCCGTATCAGAAGCACAAACCAGAGTGCCGTTTAAAAGCGCATCAGTCACGAATTAGAAGAAATAGTCCAGTAACACAGCCAAGTCGAGTAGGAAACAGAAAACAAATCAGTATCACATCTACTAAGGACGAATCACATGAGCAGACTAATAAAACGAAATACCAAACAAAATGACGTTTCTGGACATTATTTGACTCATTTAAATCCCAAGTTGTCTCAATCTTAGCTACGGCCCAAACTTGAAGAACAATAGACATAAGCCAAGGGCCGACCGTTAGAGCAGTTACTTGTAGCTTATACATCTAAGTTTTTTTTATGAATTCTCATAAAATCTTACATTGTTATACCTCATTAAATAGACGATAAAACGTAGATATTATTAAACATATTTGCAAAATAAGTACGGTAATGTTTTTAGGTATCCTTCAAAGAATAATAAACTTTCTAATTTTTATTCTCTTTTTTCACTTAAAACCGTCGCTCGTCGACGACCGATTTAATAACCTTACGATCACTTTTGGCTATTGAGATCATGTTATATCGAAAACGATAAATATAAATTTAACATGTAAAAAATCAACAAAAATAATAATTAGACTTATAATTTCAATAACAATTATAAGACTGACATATTTCAACATAATGTAATCTAATAACCGAAAAATCGGCAAATTTAAATTATAAAAAACAAAATAAATTATAAAAATTTCAATATCTCTCAAACAGACAGGTCCAGGATAGGGTATTTCTTAATCAAATCAGTAACCCTGTATAAATAAAGATTTATCTGAATTTCAATTCAACAGGTTGTTGAGAGTAGATAAGAAAAGTATCACTGAATAAAAAACAGTCCATGCCGCTACTCGCGCTCGCCGCTGCTCTGCATCCTAGCTACCTTCCTAACAATATCTACAAGATAAAAACGAATGTTTACATTAAAGCGAAAACCACATTGTGTACATGTTTTTGAAAACAATACCC